>JAHIAM010014478.1:0-13024 GCA_021605205.1 Aegilops longissima | reverse complement strand
TAGCATCACGCCTTGACCATATCACATCACAACATGCCCTGCAAAACAAGTTAGACGCCCTCACTTTGTTGTTGCAAGTTTTACGTGGCTGCTACGGGCTGAGCAAGAACCGCTTTACCCACGCATCAAAACCACAACGATATTTCACAAATAGACTCGCTTTAACCTTCTCAAGGACCGGCGAGCCACACTGATTCAACTAAAGTGAGAGAGACAGACACCCGCCGTCACCTTTAAGCAACGAGTGCTCTGAGCGGTGAAACCAGTCTCGCAGAAGCGCACGCTGTAATGTCGGTCCGGGCCGCTTATCTCACAATACCGCCAACCAAAGTATGACATGCTGGTAGGCAAGATGACTTGTATCGCCCACAACTCACTTGTGTTCTACTCGCACATGACATCAACGATAAAACCAGGCTCGATGCCACCGCTGGGGAACGAGTAATTTCAAAATTTTCCTACGATCACGCAAGATCATGGTGATGCATAGCAACGAGATGAGAGTGTTGTCACGCATCAGAGACCAGCAACGGAAGCGCGACGCAACGAGAGGAAGTAGTCGCATTTCTTCCCGATCCAACCGATCCAAGCACCGAACGACGGCACCTCCGAAGTTCTGCACACGCTCAGCTCGATGACGCCCTCGAACTCCGATCCAGCCGAGTGTTGAGGGAGAGTTTCACAAGACGACGGGCGCAGGACGATGATGATGTTCCACCGGCGCAGGCTTCACTTAAGCTCCGCAACACGTATATTCGAGGTGTAGTTTGTGGAAGGGGCACCGACACGGCTAAGGAACGATCTCAATGATCAACTTGTGTGTCATGGGGTGCCCCCGCCCAGATATAAAGGAGGGAAGGGAGGGCTGGCCGCCAGAGAGGAGGCGCATCAGGTTTCCTACTCCTACTAGGAGTAGGATTCCCCCAATCCTAGTCCAACTAGGTTTTCCCAAGTGGGAAGAGAGAGAGAGAGCTTCTCTCCTAGTCCCAATAGGACTAGGAAGGGGGAAGGTGCGCCAGCACTAAGGCCCCTTTTCTCTTTCCCACTAAGGCCCATCATGGCCCATTGACTTCGGGGTTCCGTAATCTTCTGCATCTCTAAGAAAATTCCCACTCACCCGGAGTGATTCCGAGTCCAAACATAGGCTTCCAATATATCAATCTTTATGTCTCGACCATTTCGAGACTCGCGTCATGTCCGTGATCTCATCCGGACTTCAACAACCTTCGTACATCAATATCATATAAACTCATAATAACTGCCATCGAAACGTTAAGCGCAAGGGATTCTACGGGTTCGAGAACTATGTAGACATGACCGAGACACCTCCTCGTCAATAACCAATAGCGGACCTGGATGCCCATATTGGCTCCTACATATTCTACGAAGATCTTTATCGGTCGATCAAGATAACAACATACGTTGTTCCCTTTGTCATCGGTATTACATTGCCCGAGATTCGATCGCCGTATCCAATACCTAGTTCAATCTCGCATCGGCAAGTCTCTTTTCTCGCTCCGTAATACATCATCTCACAACTAACACATTTAGTTGCAATGCTTGCAAGGCTTATGTGATGTGCATTACCGAGAGGGCCCAGAGATACCTCTCCGATAATCGGAGTGACAAATCCTAATCTCAAATATGCCAACCCAACATGTACCTTCGAGACACCTGTAATGTACCTTTATAATCACCCAGCTTACGCCAGACGCTTGGTAGCACCCAAAGTGTTCCTCGGCAAACGGGAGTTGCATAACTCATAGTCATAGGAACATGTATAAGTCATGAAGAAAAGCACTAGCAACAAACTATACGATCAAAAGCTATGCTAATGGAATGGGTCATGTCAATCGATCATTCAACCAATGATGTGATCCCGCTAATCAAATAACAACTCCTTGTTCATGGTTAGGAAACATAACCATCTTTGATTAACGAGCTAGTCAAGTAGAGGCATACTAGTGACACTCTGTAGGTTTATGTATTCACACATGTATTATGTTTCCGGTTAATACAATTCTAGCATGAATAATAAACATTTATCATGATATAAGGAAATAAATAATAACATTATTATTGCCTCTAGGGCATATTTCCTTCAAAGGAAGCTTCGAGGAGGGCACGAGGTAGGGGGGTGCGCCCACCCCCCCAGGGCGTGCCCTCCACCCTCGTGGGCCCCATGTTGCTCCACCGACATACTTCTTCCTCCTATATATACCTACGTACCCCCAAACGATTAGATACGGAGCCAAAAACCTAATTCCACCGCCACAACCTTTTGTACCCACGAGATCCCATCTTGGGGCCCGTTCCGGAGCTCCGCCGGAGGGGGCATCCACCATGGAGGGCTTCTACATCAACACCATATCCTCTCCGATGAAGTGTGAGTAGTTTACTTCAGACCTTCGGGTCCATACACTACAAAAAAAATACACTTCCGTGATGATACGTGTTTGTCACAGTAGGTCGTTGAGGGAGTCCTGGATTAGGGGGTGTCCGGATAGCCGGACTACCATCATCAGCTGAACTATTATCGGCCGGACTATCATCATCGACCGGACTCCAAGACTATGAAGATACAAGATTGAAGACTTCTCCCGTGTCCGGATGGGACTTTCTCATGGCGTGGAAGGCAAGCTTGGCACACGGATATGTAGATCTCCTACCATTGTAACCGACTCTATGTAACCCTAGCCCTCCGTGTCTATATAAACCGGATGGCTCTAGTCCGTAGGGACTATCGTAACAACAACCCCACAATCATACCATAGGCTAGCTTCTAGGTTTAGCCTCCTTAATCTCGTGGTAGATCCACTTTGTAAACATCCACAATATCAATATCAATCGAGCAGGACGTAGGGTTTTACCTCCATCAAGAGGGCCCGAACTCGGGTAAAACATCGTGTCCCTTGTCTCCTCGTTACCATCCGCCTAGACGCACGCTCGGGACCCCTACCCGAGATCCGCCGGTTTTGACACCGACATTGGTGCTTTCATTGAGAGTTCCTCTGTGTCGTCACCAATAGGCTTGATGGCCTCTTCAATCAACAACGACGCAGTCCTGGGTGAGACTTTTCTCCCTGACAGATCTTCAGATTCGGGCGGTTTCAAGATCAAGGGCCAACTCGCTGGCCATCCGAGCAGATCGAAGTTACGCTCGGCCGCCGTGCCAGGTTTGGAAGCCTAAACTTCATGGCCGATATCCGCGGGACTTGATCTTCGATGGATCTGAGCCATACCGAAGCGTGCCGCTACTGTCACGATGGGCATGACCTAACTCGCCACGGACAGCACCTTGAGGTCGCATTACACTAATCCGCCCGACTCATAGTTCGGAGCCGATCGCCGACCGAGGACGGATGGCTGGACACCGCCGAGCTACAACTTCTACGGCGATAGAGCCGAACACCTACCTTGTCCCGCATAAAGCTCATGACTCGAGGTGCCGGACTCCCGCCGACTCAACCTCCCGCTACCGCCAAATAATCCGATTACGCCGATCATGGAATTCACCGCTATGACATCTTTTTTTCAGCACTCGCTTCGGGCGATATCATAAATTCATCAAGCATCTCTCGCTATCCGGAGAGCCCTGGCCAACTACTTACCAGGATGGTTGGGACGCGACGACGAAGAAATTCAGAGCCCACCCACCACCCACTTCAGAGCCACCGCCGACGATTTAATCGACGATCTAACTACGATTCAAGACATCGACGGTATGGACGACGATGCCGGAGACTACTAAGAACCAAGGCTTACAAGACACCGGAAGACCACCTCGTCATATGACATATACATGGTGGACACCCCAAAGGGAAGCGATAACGAGGAACAACGGGACGCGGCAGAGGATAATCTCGCCGATAAAGAACCAAAACGGCGACGTAGACGCCACCCTAAGTCCCGCCTCGATCAAAGCAGCCTTCCTAATGACCCAACGATAGAGCAGGCAAACCAGCGGATTTACTTAACAGGACGAGCCGGATAATCAACCCTTCACGGAGTAATCAACAGTCCGACACAACTCCGGAGCATAAGAACATACACAAAAACTCGCCGCCACCGCAAGAAGTTTGAAGAAGGCTAAACGAAGCTCAAAACAGCAGAAGACACGCCGTAATGAAGTGGAGCAAAGCATTCAAGACTGCAGATAAATATGGCAATGGCCATCAAACTAAGAGCTACCCGCGCTAAGTTGTTGCCAGAATTTGACGAGGAAGCCATAGAGCCTTCACAAAAAAAATAAAAAGGCCGTCAAGCCGTTAGACGGCCGATGACAGCCCAAAGCGACAAGCGGGCTGCACACAAGTCAATTATAATCCTCGGCAAAACAGACGGCCCAACTAGGTCCATCTACGGGCCAAAAAGAGGACCCTGTGAAGTAACACAACACGACAAGTGTTCAAGACAACGGCACACCTAATATGGGGCGCCAGACACCCGCTTATGTTTTATCGATGAGGTGCTGGATCATGAATTTCCAGCAGGTTCAAACCCATAAACATAGAGGCATAACGCACAACAGACTCCGGAGTCTGGATAGAAGATTATATACTACATATACACATGGCTAGAGGAGATGATCTCGACGCCATAAAATACCTACCCTCAAGCTCAAAGGGCCAGCTCGGCATTGGCTCAAAAGCCTCCCGTAAAAATACTGCTGGAAGTTGGGAAGAGCTTGAGGACGCGCTAGAGCAAATTTTCAAGGACTTATGTCCGCCTCCGGATGCAAACGATCTGAGTCATATAACCCAACAGCCCGGAGAGTCACAAGAATTTCGAACAGGTTCCTTACCAAAAGAACCAAATAGTCGACCGTCCGGACGCAGGCCCTAGCAGCTTTTAAACACAACGTCCGAGACGAATGGCTCGCCAGACACCTCGCCAAGAGAAGCTAAGAACAATGGCCGCTAATAAGCTCTCATGACGCTTTTATGCTAGAGAAGACAGCTGGCTAGCAAGATGCAGCACCAATGACCCGAGTACATCCGAGATCGAGATGGAACGATAGTCACGGCGCAGAAAGACCAAATACCGAATAAAGAAAAAGCCCAAAGGGCACGGCGGTCAACGCCGATTCAAAAGCTCGCGCCAAACAATACAACATGGCCTCTAAGGAGAACAGAGACGAGCTATCAAATTTAAACAAAATTTTAGATCGGATATGTCAAATCCACAAGATTCTAAGGCTCGCAAACCATACCAACCGAAATTGTTGTTTTAAACAGTCCGCAGACTCAACGCCGCACACAAGGCTCGATGCGCCAAGCGAGGACGATGACGAACCCCACCAGCAGAGCAGCACCTAAGTCAAAAGACTTTCCCACAAGAAGTCAAAACAGTAAACTCGCTTCACGTGATAGTACGAAAAGCCAACACGGCACTCGCTAAGACAAGTGTCGCACGATCCACCCCAAAGGACCAAGATTGACGCCAAAACCAATCACTTTCGACCATCCGGATTAGTCCGTATATCCGAACGCAGGATAGACTGCCCTGATATTGATCGCATAATAGACGGACTGCAATTAACGATGTTTTGATGGACGGCGGCAGGACTTGAACCTGCTATTTCCGGACACAATCCGCAAGTTGGGATAGACCTTACTACACCCGCATAGCCGCACTTCCTTCAAAGGAGTGGCGCCAGCCCTTACGCCAGTGCACAGTTTCATTATTATTAGAAGTTGTGTCAGGTCACCGACAACTTCCGACGAGAAAAGCTAACCTTTCATGTCGCCCCATTTAAAAGTAGCTATCAAGCATCACGACGGAAGCTCATCCGCTTCAATGCAATACCACATTACGCTGCCTCTTACGCTTAAAATGCCTGCTCCACGCGCATCATTTCATTAAAAGGTCGCTCGAGACCCCGAACACGGCTGGACGAGTCCGAAATAAAAAAGCTAGGGAATACCTAGCCGCACATCCCTTCACAAGGGTTTGCACATATAAGCCATAATGAGCTAGCATAGGCTCAACTTTCTTAATCTCTATTTCAATTTTTTATGCACTTTCGCATCGCATTTCTTTTCCAACCAAGTTCTTCTCTTTTTTTCGATGAACAGATGCACACCCGCCCAGATACGGCACAACGGAGACACAGCGCAGACGCAGAGGGACCCGCTGTAAGGACTCTTTTCAGACTAAGACCCACGTAAACCTTTCTTCGCTCTTGTTGCTATAATCCCTGGTTTATCATTATAACCAGAGTGGAGATCGGCGTTTGGCATCGGGCCGCGCCAAGAATCTGCCCGCATCAACACAAGGGGCTTAGGGCTTTGTTTTGCCCGCTATTATAAAGACCGAACACCTTCGGAGTGTTCGCGCCCTCGAGTTAGGCCTTATATGCATCAGTTCAATCATGTCTTTGGTCAAATGTTGGGTTTGCCTGCCCCTGTGTTTTGCTGCCTTACGCTCAGATCATCGGCTAACGCTGCTCCAGGAGAACTATCGCGATTGTGCCCCGTTCGTCTGGGCGAGCACCTCAAGAGAGAAAGCCAAAACCGATCATCATGATACATCGAGACTGGTCAACCACTGATCGACTATGGGAATGTTTAGGATTCCTCCGCTGACGAAGGGCCGCTTCCGCCAGTACATACGCTACCAATTCGTGAGAGCGCTGTGCCCCTCAGGCTATGTGTCGTAGCCCCACCCTCAACTCCATGGCTAAGTGAAAGTGATAAAGCATTATAGTCCGTTGCCTCGCTTGTTACGCTACCACCTCCTTTACAGGACCGAGACATTGATTAAGTGAAAACGCCGCTATTTTTTATGAACACCCCGCACTTTGTGCGTGGGGGCTGAAGTCGACGAACGCCATCTTTCAGGTTATACACACGTATACATGAACGATCGCAGGGAGATATTCTATTACTTGAACGCATAAGTATAAAAGGCGCTTACATCATAAATATCGCTTTACAAACATTCATTTGAACGTAACATTTTTGAGCACTACGACTCTATTACACGAGCACCACGCAGCACTTCGCCAAAATAGTGCTCGCGGGTAACCGTTATCATCCGAACCCGGGTCGCAACAGCGTGGCATCCATCTCGTCCAATGTGTCTTCACACGGGCGAGCGCCATCCGCAACACTCTATGCAGGCCGACCGCTTATCGCTTTGATATGCGGCACCGCCCAAGAAATTGCTGCAATAAGCCAGTAACTCTTCGGTCGGGTTTATCCGCCGGATATGGGTCACCATATCCGCTATAGCAAGCCCGACAACCTATTTAGCTCAGCCCACTCAGCCAAACGATCGGTCACCGGAAGTGAACGCCCGGACTATGGAATTGAGACCAAAATAGCTCTTCCGCCTTGTGATCCTTCCGCTTCGAAAATGCACAACGGCATCCGCCGCACTCGCTGCTAAGTCCATATAAGGTCCTCCGACACCACAGCTTGGCCCAAATGAGCATATTTTGATCTGTGGAACCTTCGGCGCAGCGTAAAAGGCTTGCCAGCTACAATATCCCCGCCCGGCGCAGTTTTTCCTTCATAGCCCGCATCGCCGAAAGGGCATTCTTGGCTTCGCGGTGGCCTTCGCAGGTCTTCTTGCTCCGCTTAGGCGCCCTTCCCAAGAGCCTCATTGCAGTCGGTAGCATCCTTTAACTTCACGGCCATTTCGCTATCTCTTCCTGCTCCGCAGCAGTGCGACCTTTCGCCGCTAACTCTCGCCGCCGAGGTCGCCAGATACTCCTTCCGCCTGCTCTTGGCTCGAGCAAGTTCGCCCAAGGCTCTCCACGACAGCGCACTATCTGCATTTCACGACATGTTGTAAGGAGATGGCTTCGCCCTTACCAAGTGACCGCAGTAACACTTACCTTGCGACTCATCAAGTCGCCGTTGACCAGCGGATGTCCGTGATCCGCAGCATCGAAGTTGCCACTTTAGTTCAGAACTCCATCAGTCCAGCTGGCCTCGGACGATCCGCCACCGTGATCAAGACGACGGAATTTAAACTCTGCGATTGATCCTCGACGCCGTCGATTTCGGCAACCTACCGAGTCTCGTGGGCTACTATCTATACAGGCGATTCTATATGCAAAACTGTTAAAAGGTGTGTCATTTTACGCATTTCAAACCCCGCCAAAGAACTCCCGACGAGATCAGGTAGCGCTACCGGCGGATTTAAATCCTTTCAATCACCATGCTCATCAATGCATGCTGATCTTCCGAGATAGACGCCTTCTCAAGCAGATCCTTCACCAGACACCCGCTTGACGCCAACTATCCGGCTTTGCTAAACCCGGGGCTCCTCCGCGTCGACACTTCAGGCTCGTCCGCCTATCCGACGGCGCCCGGACGGAGGCTGCCTCGCTTCCATCATCTCCGAAGAAGGTCCCCAAGACGAGCTCATTTATGGCGACGAGATCCGAACTACAAGGTAAACACTTTACTTATCCTCGTAAGCACAAATAGGGATGTCCCTTATTATAAAACTCCTTTATTTTTACTTACGGCTCGCTGGAGGGCTGACTCATTAAGGGAGATTGTGTGGCCGGGCCTCCCCGGACGCAGGACCTCCGGGCGAAGATTTCTTCCCCGCTTAGGGGCTTTGCCCCGGTCCTCTGAGGCAGTCCTCTTCTCCCTTGAGGGAGGGATTCTCGATCCCCTCTTTCAAGAGCCTCCTTAGGCGAGGCAAGAGCTTTGTTTTTCCCTTCGCCTTCCTCCTCAAGGCGAACCTCCAAGATCCGACCAGCATGGGATCCGCGCGTCTCGGGAGGGGGGCCAGACATCAGATCAATTTTGCTTCCGCTATCCACTCCCGTAGAAGGAGGTTGGTCATAAAGCTAATCATCGAAAGGCAAACAAACGGTATGTCCGGACTCGAACTACTTACTTGAGTATCCGGCGATTGCAGCTTAGGCCAGCATCTCGGTCAATTCCGGACGCACTTCTTGCGATCCAAGAATAATTTGTACATCTCCAGGGGTGTCATACCCATGAAGTATTGAAGAATCCGTGGGCCCTCCGGATTGAACTACCATAGCCGGAGAGGGCGGCGTTTGTAGGGCAGGAGACGCCTAATTAGCATAACCTACATCACCACCACCATATCGATCTCCCTCGTTAGGAGATCCCAACCGCCTCTGCAGAGGGCACGCCCTTGACGGCCCCCGCTGAGCTCTTGGTCGACCCACGACATCACCGTCCGGAGGTCCCGGCGGAATAAGGGCGACGACTTTTGTCTCATGGCCCTCGAACGGTAATATAGAACCACTCTTGCTGCCACGTGCCGAGCTCCTCTTGAAGGAGCCAGCTGGCCACGGGCATCGGCCTCCTACTTATGGTCGCTTCGCCACACTCCGCTTGACGCCTCGATCATCTTCGGCGCCACATTGAAGGTCTTCACCACGCATCAAGTGAGGGGTGACGCGGAGGAAGGCTTCGCAGATGACAATAAATGCGGAGATATGGAGGATGGACTCGAGCCAAATCGGGAATTCCAACCCATAATAAAACATGAGCCCTCACAAAAGGATCCATCGGGAAGCCTAAACCCCGACGGAGGTGGGATACAAAATGACATACTCGCCGGCTCGGGTTGGGATGGCTCTGCCTTCGGCAGCAACTCCAGCGAAATCTTGTAAGACAGGTACTTGGCCTCCCGCACTTTAGCATCGCCCTCCTCCGTGACGGAGGAGGGCATCCACCGCCCCGGGGTCGGAACCGACATCGTTGAGGTCCGCAGCGCCAACTGGAGCTCTAGGTGCTGGAACTTGGAGCGGGAGAGGATTCGGCGAAGGATTGAAGAAAAGAAACGAGCCTTGGTCCCAAGTATAAAGAGGGAGAATACCAAGAGCCGCCTCCGGACTGCTTGGGACTCGCCGATAGAGGGGCGCGGCGAACGGGCACGGTTGGGTTACCCACGTCCGTATTGATGAGAATCCCGGATTAAGGGGAAACACGATCTCGCTCGACAAGACGTACAAGGAAACCGCCTCGCTAAATGCGCCGAGGTGGTAAAGTAAAAACAATTCAAGTAATGGCTTGGTAGTGGTGTGACGCCATGCCACAAAAACGCCGCAGATTGAACTTGTGTATATTATTATTCTCTACGGTGGAATGTGGAATTTATTTTGTAGAGCCGACACTATCCTCGGTGTTCACAATCTTCTATCATTTGGAGGAGGAACCCGCTTGCAATGCCAAGCAATATACGCTACGGACTTATCGCCATTGAAGCCTCGGTTCAGGGGCTACCGAGGAGTCCTCGATTAGGGGGTGTCCGGATAGCCGGACTACCATCATCAGCCAAACTATTATCGGCCGGACTATCATCATCGACCGGACTCCAAGACTATGAAGATACAAGATTGAAGACTTCTCCCCGTGTCCGGATGGGACTTTCCTTGGCGTGGAAGGCAAGCTTGGCGATACGGATATGTAGATCTCCTACTATTGTAACCGACTCTATGTAACCCTAGCCCTCTCCGGTGTCTATATAAACCGGATGGCTCTAGTCCGTAGGACTATCGTAACAACAACCCTTACAATCATACCATAGGCTAGCTTCTAGGTTTAGCCTCCTTGATCTCGTGGTAGATCCACTCTTGTAAACATCCACAATATCAATATCAATTGAGCAGGACGTAGGGTTTTACCTCCATCAAGAGGGCCCGAACTCGGGTAAAACATCGTGTCCCTTGTCTCCTCGTTACCATCCGCCTAGACGCACAGCTCGGGACCCCTACCCGAGATCCGCCGGTTTTGACACCGACAATGTGTTTTTTGTCATGCATGTACATCCTTGACGCATTTTATGACGTAATCAAGATAGTCATACCTATGTCAAGCCGATAAGTGTTCCATGACATTACCAAAATTATCATCACGGAAGTGTCCACTTCCATGACGATAAATTGCGCGTCACGTATGCTTTCGCCAAGGGTGACCGACACATGGCATCCACCGTGAACGGAACGCCGTTAAGCTATCGGGTCGGGTTTTGGATCCGATAACCTGCTAACAGCCCCGACCAATGGGGATTTTCCACGTAAAATCATCATTGGCTCGAGGAAACACGTGTCGGCTCACCGCTGGGATGATGTCATCCGCCATTGGACCGAAGGCGCCTTATGATACGGGCGACACGTGGCACGGCCCAACAGAGGCCCATTCTCGTGAAAAGGCCGCCCGCTTGACTTGGTCAAAAGGTGGCAGGCCGCCCATGGAAAGCCTCATAATGGCATGTTCGATATAGCCCATTTACAGCTCGGCTAACCCAGGCCCGCTTCGCCTTATCCAATTAGGCCCAGAGCTCATCCGGGCCGCCCAATATGATTCAGCTCGTTTTAATTTAGGCCCATGTGTGGCCCATGACTTCTTTCGCCCATATGAGGACCTTTGTAACTTGGCCCATTAACGACTAAGGTGAAACTGGCCCGTAATGAACAAAGGTATCACTTTATACCCATTAACGCCCGTTATTCCATTGGGTCGCTTCAGCCCAAGTTATCTTTCACCTTTCTCGTGGCCCATTGATTCTTGGGCTCATTTGCAGATTCGGTTACATACGCCCGTTATCGCTATTTTCGCTTAGGGCTAAATTCAGCCTGTTGTTACGGCCGCCCGCTTATGACCGTAATACGCTGGGCTGCTTATGTAAAAAACCTGCTATTGTTTTCATAGAGTTATCAAATATGGCCTATTAACGTCTGTTATGGTCCACGAATAGTATGGCCCTTGATTGGCGAATGATGATATGCCCCGAGAAGGCCCATGGATCCTACGCCCGTATGAGGCCCATGGATAGTACGGCCCGTGGAAGGCCCATGGATAGTACGGCCAGAAGGCCCATGGATCCTATGGCCCATAGAAGGCCCATGGACCCTAAGGCTCAGATAGAAGGTCGATGGATCCCACGGCTCAGATAGAAGGCCGATGGATCCTACGGCCGATCGAAGGCCCATGGATCATACGGCCCGCAGAGGCCCATGGTTACAACAAATCTGCGGTGTTGCCATGATTATTTTGGCCTAGTTACCAAAAATAGGCTATTGTGGCTACTAGAAAAAAACAGTAAAAAGAACCGCAGTGACTACAAGCAAACAACTAAACAAGACAATAAGGAAATAAATAAGGAAGCAATTAACGCTAGCCTATTACCGCTTATTACACATATTACATCCACTGGCATCAAAGTTCGCCACCAAGGCAAATATAGGGAACAAAGCAACACATTACATACATCGCCGCCGAATCGCCACCAAAGGCAAATAAACGCGACAAAGAAACAAGAGCATAATCAAACAACTTCGTAAGAGCTCAAGAAACATTATCCTGGTATCCACCATGTCTGGCAATAAGCTTAGCAAGCTGATTGGCTTTGTCCTGCTTGGCGCTAAAATCCTCCAACGCTTGTCGTTGCACCGTAAAGTATGCATCCAATGCTCCGTGGACTTCCGTAGTCCTTCCGCTTCTTGTCGCAAAGACACCTGATCGATGTCTTTCATCTTGTAGTTGAGACTCAAGAAACCGAACTGATTCAGATAGTGAGTTTGAATAGCTTGTGCAAGCGGTAGTGGCCAAGAATCTAACACTAAACCAAGACAGACTTTGGGGTTGTCTCTGCTGTCTTCAAGATAGTCTTCCTTAGCTGCTTTATCGCTTTGTTGGAGACCAACAAGGATGTGTCACTATCCTGAACCTTATCTCGCATTACTTCCTTTACCATTGCTTAAAAGGCACTCTTCCCCAATATTCACAAGATTCTAAAAGAAGAAACAAGGCATACATAACAAGTTTAGTATGTACTAGTATATGAAACTCATTTCGTGAACCAGTTCATTAGTAAGGTGGACAGGATTAAACTACCAAGTCTTCTATTGCCAAGTACTAGTACATAATAAAAGCATCAAACAAACGATATCTATGTCCTATGGTCACCGTGCATTGTCTTGCCAAATAAAAATAGAGACATGGTTCAAATCATATCAGTTCAAGACAAAGCGTATGAAAGAATACAAAGCGTGGGAAACTACACTGCACAACAAGATTTC
>JAHIAM010014477.1:0-12375 GCA_021605205.1 Aegilops longissima | reverse complement strand
AATACTCTATGTGCTTCACTTATATCTTTTGAGCTTGATAGTTTTGCTCTATGTGCTTCACTTATATCTTTTGAGCTTTATAGTTTTGCTCTAGTACTTCACTTATATCTTTTAGAGCACGGTGGTGGATTTTTTTTTAAAGAAACTATTGATCTCTCATGCTTCACTTAGATTATTTTGAGAGTCTTAAATAGCATGGTAATTTTCTTAATAATAATATTCTTGGTATTCAAGATTTGTAAAACTTTCTTTTGAGTGCGTTGAATACTAAGAAAAGTTTGATGCTTGATAATGGTTTTGAGATATGGAGGTGATAATATCAAAGTCGTGCTAGTTGAGTAGTTGTGAATTTGAGAAATGCTTGTGTTGAAGTTTGCAAGTCCCGTAGCATGCATGTATGGTAAATGTTATGTAACAAATTTTAAACATGAGGTGTTATTTGATTGTCCTCCTTATGAGTGGCGGTCGGGGACGAGCGATGGTCTTTTCCTACCAATCTATCCCCCTAGGAGCATGCGCGTAGTGCTTTGGTTTTGATGGCTTGTAGATTTTTGCAATAAGTATGTGAGTTCTTTATGAATAATGTTGAGTCCATGGATTATACGACTCTTACCCTTCCATCATTGCTGGCCTCTTCGGCACTGCATTGCCCTTTCTCACATCGAGAGTTGGTGCAAACTTCACGGGCATCCAAACCCCGTGATATGATACGCCTTTTCACACATAAACCTCCTTATATCTTCCTCAAAATAGGCACCATACCTACCTATTATGGCATTTCCATAGCCATTCCGAGATATATTTCCATGCAACTTTCCACCATACCGTTCTTCATGACACATTCATCATTGTCATATTGCTTAGCATGATCATGTAGTTGACATAGTATTTGTGGCAAAGCCACCGTTTATAATTCTTTCATACATGTCACTCTTGATTCATTGCATATCCTGGTACACCGCTGGATGCATTCATATAGAGTCATACTTTGTTCTAGTATCGAGTTGTACTCATTGAGATGTAAATAAATAGAAGTATGATGATCATCATTTTCTAGAGCATTGTCCCAAAAAAAAGGCCAAAGAAAAAAACAGAAGGCCCAAAAAATAAAAAAATAAAAGGGGCAATGTTACTATCTCTTTTTCCACACTTGTGCTTCAAAGTAGTACCATGTTCTTCATATAGCGAGTCTCATATATTGTGCTTCAAAGTAGCACCATGTTTTTCATATAGAGAGTTTCGTATGTTGTCACTTTCATATACTAGTGGGGATTTTTCATTATAGAACTTGGCTTGTATATTCCAACGATGGGTTTCCTCAAATTCCCTAGGTCTTCATGAGCAAGCAAGTTGGATGCACCCCCACTTAGTTTCTTTTGTTGAGCTTTCATACATTTATAGCTCTAGTGCATCCGTTGCATGGCAATCCCTACTCCTTGCATTAACATCAATTGATGGGCATCTCCATAGCCCGTTGACTAGCCTCGTTGATGTAAGACCTTCTCCTTTTTTGTCTTCTCCACATAACCCCCATTATTATATTCTATTCCACCCATAGTGCTATGTCCATGGCTCACGCTCATGTATTGCATGAAGGTTAATAAGTTTGAGATTACTAAAGTATGAAACAATTGCTTGGCTTGTCATCGGGGTTGTGCATGATGAGAGCATTCTTGTGTGACGAAAATGGAGCATGACTAAACTATATGATTTTGTAGGGATGAACTTTCTTTGGCCATGTTATTTTGAGAAGATATAATTGCTTAGTTAGTATGCTTGAAGTATTATTATTTTTATGTCAATATGAACTTTTGTCTTGAATCTTTCTGTCGGAGTATTGGGCCACGGGTAGGCCAACCCGAGCCCGGACTTTTCAAGACAACGGGCAGGCTGCGCCTCAAGACCCCAAGACTAAGAGCCGCTTTTTTGAGAATCGGCGGCAAGGCCGATCGCCTCACACCGAGTCCTGTGGACGACTTCGAGATAAGCCGACTCTAACCGGCGGCTTCCAGAGAATCTCGGCTATGGGAGTCGGCCCGCGACTCCCACCACCTCCCCGCCACGTAAACTACGGACGGGATGGGCGCGCCGCCACGCTGCCCATCCTCGCCCTGCTCACGGCGGGGCGGCATGGCTACAAAGGCGCTGCATCGACGGAGATTCCATCCGCGCCGCACTATTGCCATGCCGCCTCGACATCAGCCCCATGGGCGGCGCCGAGCCCACGACGCCCGTCTGCACGACCCAGAGACGGCGGGACCCGCCGCCGGCCGGGTGCGTAAGACGGCGAGCGCCACAAGCCGAACCGCTGGGAGTCGGCCTCAGAGTCGGCCGCCCTCCCACGGCCCCGCACGCCATTAACTGCACAAGACAGGAATGGCACAAGGATCGCCGTCGCATGCGTGCATGCTGCTTTATGACTCCCATGACCAAGCCAGGCCATTAGAGGCGCTACAGAATCCGCAGTCCGGCAAGACTCCGCCACAAGCGACAAGGCCTGCCGTTCCCATGCTGGGCCCGCCGGGCAGGCCCACTAGTCGGCGAGTCCCAGCAGTCGGCGGAGAAGACGGCGACTGAGAGATGACGGCCGGGACCCGTGCTCAGCCAGACACATTGTACCCCTGGGATAGGCCTATATAAACCCCCTGGCACCCATGCAAGAGGTTGGACCCTAATAGCTTTAGATACACATAGAGGGAAGGGAAGAGCTAGTCGTGCCCTTCTCCTTCCTCACCCTTAACAGCTCAAGGAGCAACCTTGTACCCACTTTGCCATAGTGATCATGCGGA
The DNA here is from genome assembly GCA_021605205.1 of Aegilops longissima. Lineage (NCBI taxonomy): Eukaryota > Viridiplantae > Streptophyta > Magnoliopsida > Poales > Poaceae > Aegilops > Aegilops longissima. The sequence continues at coordinate 9,586 of JAHIAM010014477.1, read as the reverse complement.
GACCCCTGAGAGCAGCAGAGGGGTATTATCTCCACGGAGAGCCCCGGCCGGGTAAGACCCGCCGTGCATGCCTTCGCCATCCTGCTTCTGTGCACCGACGACGCTTCTACTCGCCCCACCATGATAAGCCATCTTGGCATATGTCGCACCCAACCCCGACATTTGGCGCCCACCGGGCTAGGTGCACCATCGTCCGGAGACTCTGCTCGACGGAACCTTTTCTCCCGGGCGAAGCGCAGCCAGCTCGCACGCCAGACGGAGTTCATACTGACGCACAGACGACGCTGAGATCGCCAGACGCCAGCTGCTCGCTAAACTTGTCGGGCGAGGTTCGCCTCGACGAGCCTCGCATCCAACGCAGTAACGGACGGCCCCGAGCTTCCTCGCTGGCCTCTCGACTAACTCCACATCGCCGGGCGAGCCTGCCATGGACTTGGAGTCCGTGAGGCTCCACCGACCCGATGCTGGTCGACCGACACCGCCGCCGACACGCTCCCCACCAACGTGGTGGTTCACGACGAGCCGCCTCGCTGGAGAGCGGCGGAAGCACCGCCACGTAAGTGTTTCGCCATCGGTCATGGCGAGCATTCCGCGAAGGAGCTCATGACCTTCGACGCTGCTCGCAAGACCTGACCGCGCTTATTTCGAAGACGCCGACGCCGAGATGCCGGAGGCACGCCGCCTTCAGCTCGCCGAGGGCGCGACGGTCGTGCAAGCATGAGACGCTTGTCGAAGCTTCTACCAGCGTGAGATGGATCGTGATTGTGGGCGGCTCGCCGCCCCGCTCAAGCGCCCATCACCGATTCATCACCGGCCGGGCAGAAAGCTCCCTTTATACCAGCTCATGAAGAAGACCACCTTCTTCAATGGAACCACAAGGCGGACGGCTTTTCTCCAGCTTGAAGAAAATGCTGACTACTCCCCTGTGGCCGGCGGCCCTGACTCCTAAAGAGCCCATGTTTGTACTTTGCCGCCACCAGCCGGTAGTCAAGACAACCATTGTAGTTGAGCGCAAGGAGGAAGGCAAGGCGCCACCTGTCCCGAGACCGTATATTACCCGAGCGGCATCGCCGACTTCCAAGCGTAACTACCCCACTACCGAAGATGTGCTATGGCGGCACTTTGTCGCCAAGAAGTTGAAGCCTTACTTTCAAGAGCATCCGATCATCGTGGTTTGCACAGCCCACTAGCCGAGATCATCTGGCCGAGATGCTTCGTCGAGTGGCCAAATGGGCCATAGAGCTGGCCCCTACACCATCTATTACCAGCCCCGACCGCCATCAAATCGCAAGACCGCCGATTTCGCCGACCGGGCCGAGACCCAAGACTCGCCGCTAGCACCCGACTCCACCCATTGGCGGATGCATTTCGATGGCTCCAAGATGCGCACCGCTTGGGAGCCGGCGTTATCCTCACTTCCAAAGGCGATAAGCTCAAATATGCGCTTACAGATCCATTTTGCCGCCCAACAACGCCGCCAATACGAGGCGCCATTCACGGGCTCCGCTTGCCAAAGAACTTGGCATTCGCCGATCCGTGTTATGGCGATCGACTTGGTGATCCAACAAATATCCGGCGATTGGGACGCCAAATATGCAAACATGGCGGCTACCGCTTCTTTGTACAGCAACTCAAAGGATATTTTGAGGGTGCGAGTTCCTTCACGCATCAAGAAATGGCAACGACCAAGCAGACACTTCGCACGAATCGCCCCACCCGCCAGAAATACCATCCGCGCCGCCCTTCAGCCGCCTCAAGCCATCCGCTAAGCCTTCACCAGAATCGACTCCATTTTTGTGCCGCCCTCAAGAAGTCGGATCCGACTCAAAAGCCTCGCAGACGGCACGAGAACTCTTACAGATGGCCCTAAGAATGCCGCAATGGCCGCCTGGGACTTCAAAACCCGCCCGGATCTGCGCGCCATTGCGAAGACTCCAGAGCTCGCCCGGGACCGCACCACGCCCGGACTTCATCAATCCAAGAAGCGTCATGGATCGTGGCCCGCCGCCTCAGCCCAGCCGCCTCGCCCAAGTAACAAGATCGGCAGTTGAAGAAATAGCAAGACCCTCATGGGCCCAAATTTCATCCTCAAGTTCCTAGTGAGCAGAGAGCTACCAACCGATGAAATCTTGGCTCGGTAAGTTCAACGCCGAGCGGCAGCCTACACCATAGTCAATAGAGAGCTGGTCAGCGCAGCGTTATCGGTGTCTACCAATTGTTTCGAGCCGAGCAAGGCCAAGAGATTCTCAAGACATTCATCAAGGCGAAAAGGCCACCATGCGGCCTCAAGAGCACTCGCCGCCAAAGCCTTCCGACACGGTTTTTTCGGGCCAACCGCCCTAGAAGAGGCCAAGGAATTAGTGCAAAATGCAAGGTGCGATGTTCCTCCAAGTCAGATCAGCCGGCTTCCGCGACTCAAGACTATCCCCATCGCCTCGCCCTTTGCTGTTTGGGGCCCGACATGGTGGGACCATTCAAAGCAGACGAGGCGGTTTAACTCACTTACTTGTCGCGATGGACAAGTTCACCAAGTGGATAGAAGTAAAGCCCATCAAGAAGTTGAATGGTCCAACCGCAGGACTTTCATCGCCGACATCACGACTCGACACGGCGCACACACAAAGATCATCACCGACAATGGCACAAATTTTGCCAAAGGCGCTTTGGCCTTTCTCGCCGACACAAGGCATCCGATCGACTTAGCATCCGCTGCCCATCCTCACCAAACGGCTGTAGAGGAGCAAACAGCCTCATCCCGTTCGCATCAAGCCTCGATCGTCGAACCATCGAGCGCTCGCCGCTGTTGGCTTGATGAGTTGCCACCGCCCTCCTCGAGTTTGCGCACGACACCAAACAAGTCAACCGCTTCACACCCTTCTTCCTCGCTTCACGGTGCTGAAGCCATCATCCCAACGGACATAGAGTTCGACTCCGCAAGTCACCATGTACACCGAGGAGGAAGCAGAAGAAGCACGCCAAGACAAATACGATCCGGCGGAAGAGGGCCGGCTTGTTGGCACTCACCGTCCAAAGATCTACCAGCAGAGCTTCACGCCGCTACTATAACAGAAGGTCAGCCGAGATCTTTCCAAGAGGGCGACCTTTTGTGCTCCGATCGATCCAGCGTAACAACCGCCAAGATAAGTCGCCGGGCGCTTTGGGAAGGCCCTTCATTATCAAGAAATTGTTGGGCAACGACTTTACTACCCGATCGACGCCGAAGCCCCGAGCACGCAAGAGGGACGACCCGCAAAGAGATGGAACGTTATGGAATGCAAATCTTCTCCAAGATTTTATAGTTAATGCAGATGTACCACGCTACCTTTTGTGTTAAAGTACTAAGATTTCGCCACCCGAGACGAGCTCTGGACCGCCTTTTTTGTTATGTGTATGATAAGAATTATGCCTTCGAGTATGTTACTTTTGTTATGCCACTTGGCACCGGTTTCGACTAGTCGACCCGGGACTCGCCACCGTGCTATGGAATGCTTCCCAGTAGGTCGGACAAGTAGTGTGTGGTGCCTAAGCCGCTCCCGTCAGAAGTCGCAGCAGCAGAGCGACTCGCTTGGTGGGCAGGAGAAGGAAGAATGGGCGCCACATGAAAAATGGCTAAGGACCCAAAGCATAAACATAGCTTAAGCCGGCTTCAGCTTTTTCGCAAAGCCGACTCTTGAGTAGTCGGCTTGCCGCTTTCTATCCAACTTGTTAAAAGACTCTAAAATGGTTATACTTGTTTTCCCAAGAGTAGCCAAGCACTTGATCCAAACGGCAGTCCGCAGAGCGTTGTCCGACGGCAAGGCGGCGATTAAGGAAGGCGGCAAAGGAAAAGCCATAGGAGCAATGAGCAAGGAAAGATAGAATTAGGATAATAGTTACACAAAGATAGTCCCTTGGTCAATCTTTCGAGCAGAAGTTCAAAATACACCCGCGGGTGGAATTGTGCTAATTAACAAGTTTTTCAAAGACTACTAAAGCAGATAAAATAAAGGCGGTGACGGCAGCCTCAGGGAAGCGGCAGATGGGTTTGAGGGCCGGAGGAGACGGCGTGTCAGCGCCGGGTGGCCGGCCGGGCAGTCTCGCTTGATCATATTCGGCGGCCGCCGCCCAGGCGGGCGCGCTTGTTGCCGGAGGCGCGGTCGAAGCCGAGGCTGGTCGCCCGCCTCCGCCTTCTCGGGCGCCTGCCTCACCTCCGTTTTCCGCCGCCTTTCCTCCTCGACGCTGAGCCGATCACCTCCGCCGAGTCTCGCTATAATCCGGGTTCATCTCGAACCACTCCGGAGGCGCTTCGCCGCCCTCAGCCCGCCAGGACGAAGATGCTGGTGTCCGTAGTCGGCGACGCCGCCAGACGCTTAATGAGGGCGCTTCCGCAGCCAGCAGCTCCGCCTCGCCTCTGACCGAATGCGCCAGCCGTCCAGATCCATCCTCGATACCACGCTTGACGAATTCCAAGGCTCGGCGCGCTTCCAGCCGGGTCATGAACCCTTCCAGTTCTCAAGACGCCAGCCGCGATCCTTCCAGCCAACCGGCAGTCCGACCGGGAGGCGCAGAACCGCATGTCCGCCATAGGGCAGCGATCGCCGGGCGCCGACACGCTGAAGCCGGGCGATCATCCGATGGGCCGCCGCAGACGAGCCTCGGCGCTCGTGGCGCCATTAAGGGTCCGGGACATTGGCAGCAATCTCGCACCATTTTCCTCCGCTGCCGCGATCAGCCTCGATGGCTTGATTGACCGCCGCGATGGCCGGGAAGAAGTCTCACAAGACGAAAAGAAGCAAGTCAAAAATCAGAGTCACCCGACCTATAGTCAGCGGCTCAAAGAAAGAAAGCAAAGAAACTCACCGCCGATGATGTCCTCGATTTCATGGAAGCCGGAGGTCACCCAGCCTCCCCGCACCCGTGAGGAGCGCTGCCAACTCGCCAAGAGAGCAGCCTCTTTCTTCTCCGCCTCGCCCCGCGCTTTCTTAAGTAGCTCGCTTTGTTCGCCACCAAGCAGAAGCACAGGTCGCGCTCAAGGGCGAGGTTGTTGCACTCCTTCCCTTGGCACGCAAGGCGTGTCGGCTTCACCACCTGCCGCCGGAGAGTGGCGCTGGCCTCAAGAATAAAAAGAAAAAGGACGCAAAGTCGCCAACTAAGAAGGTCGCTGAAGATCCGCCCGACCGCCAGCAGCCAGCCCAATCTCGGGATTACAGCCTGGTGCGCCAATACACCAAGAAGAAAGAAGACTCACCCCGCCCTCGACAGTCGGCGATCCGCTTGCCCAGCCTCAACATTGCGGTTGAAGGCAGTGACGCTGAGGTTGTGATACTCTATGATAAGCATTTTAGACAAAGGTGAATATGTGGAATTATCGATGGAGTTCCGAGTCACCGCCAGCAGCCGCCCAAACTCGGCACTACACTCCAGTGGTGAGGGCGCCGCTTCACAGAGAAGAACAAGAAAAACTCAAAGAAGAAAACATACCCGAACGGCGTTCGCGACGCCAGCGCTTTGTGCAGCGTTTCGATGGCGCCGCCTCGCTCGCAGCTTCGCTCGAACGCCCACAAGCGCCGTTCAGCGGGTATGTGCCGCCCGCACCCACCTAACGGGCGCCGCGCTTTGTCGCCGCAGATCGATGGCTGAGCGGGCGCGCCGGTTCTGCGGGGCGGGCGCCGTCGCTTTCAAGACGGCGGCGACCGGGCGAGGCGATTTGAAGGAGCAGCCGCCACGGCTCGCCTTCGTGTGGCGGCACCGGCGGTCCGCCGCTGCTTACCTCGTGGCGCCCCCGTGACGGCGGCAGAGGCGGGCGGGCGGCACGGCCGCGTTCTACATGGAGGCCTCGCCGCTTCCCTCTCCATGATGGGGTGCTCGCCGCGCCTTTAGTCTACCCCTGAACTCCGGGGCGGCGGCGGAGCTCGGCCGGTGACGAGCAACGCCGATTGAGGCGCTGCCTCGCCCGCCGCTTAGCTGCGACGGGCGCTTCGCCTCATCCAACTTCCTCTAGGCGGAAGCAGCCGCTTTCTCGCCTCCACCTTCTCCAAAGCGGGTGGCTTCTTCCTCGCCGCTTCTCCCGCATTCTCGCCCGCCGCCTCCCGGAGGTCGGCGGCGGGTCAATCCACGAGTAGTGGCGGACGCTCGCCGACCCCATGACGGAGGCGGCGCACTCTCTAAAGTAAGGGAGCCTGGCGCGAGGAAGACGAGAAAGATTTGGACAAGATTCACTGAAGAAAACAAGACAAAGCGAAGCACTTACGCTGAGACCAGGGCGGCTTTTTTCACTTCCTTGCGCGGTTGGCCTTTGCGATCGCTTTCCCGCTGGTCGCGGGCGTCCCTTGAACTTCTTCGACCGCCACCAAGCAAGCTCGCCCGCCCTACGCTTTTCGCGCCGACCACCTGCCGGGCGGAGGAACTCGGCCGCTGGCCGACCTTCGTTGGCGGCGGGACGAGTTCTCGTCGTCATCTTCAGTTCGCCGGGCGAAGGTAGCCAAGGGTTCAAGTCGTCAGTCCTCCTCCTCCTCCTTGGCGGGCTCCATCGCCGCCGCCCCCAAGTCAGGGTCGCCGACGCCGCTCTCCGCCTGGTCGGGACGACCACGGCCGCCCTGTGGTGCCGGGCCGAGGGCTGCATAAGGGAAAAACCAAAAAGATCAAAGGTCGATTCGCTGAAAAGAAAACAGAAGAGGAAGAGATACGACTTACCACAAAGGGGGGTTGGCGCCATGAGTACGGCTCCTGACGAACTGCTAATCCGCCGTGAGATTGCAGTTTGCAATGTAGTTCACCGTGTCCGCCACCTCCGCTGGGGGGCATGTCCTGAGCACAGCCGACTGTCCCGGTACGCCATCCGACAGATCGATGAGGTCGGCCTTGAGCGAAGGACTCGGCGCGCCACGGCGCGCCAGCAGGTCGGCCCCGTCAAGCCCTTCGACCGCCAAGACTCGAGTCGCAACGACGGCGGTGGCACCAAAGCAGAGTCAGGCCCTGACCGTGGGACCAGCCGGGAGCCTCCCCGCCAAGACGGGGCTTCATAAGGTGGCAGATTGACCCAGTCGCCTTCTGGAGCGACGTTCTTCACATAGAAGTAGGATTGCTGCCACATCTTCACCGACTTGATCAGCGGAATGGTGGGAAATGGGTTGTCGGCCACCGCCTCCGTGATCGCGATGAAGGTGCCGCGATAAAGCGCGCACGCCGCGACGCATGCGTCGAGCTTGGATCGAAGAATTCCCCACACTCGATGGTGGGGAGAACGCCGAGGAAGCCTTCGCGACAAGGTGGCGGCAGCAGCCAGCAGCACCACCGATTCGGAGGAGGTGGTGCGGCCGGAGCCCGTGGAACTCCAAGAAGGCGCTGAAGAAACCGCCAGCCAAGGCAGCCCTAGGCCGCGATGAGGTGCGAAGCGAATACGACCCGGCCGCCTCCTCGGCCGGGCGATATTTCTCCGGCGCCAAGGCGCTGGTCCGCGACTAGGCTCTTGCCGGGAGGCGGCGCGGTTCGGGCGGAGGAATTGATGTGGTCGCCGCCCACCTGGAGTTGCCCCACACGCCGAGCGCGGCAGGAGGTGCATCGGCGGAGGAAGAGCTCATCGCCACGGCTTGGCGTGGTTCGGCGCGGCGGTGGCAAGAGGAAGAAGCGGCAAGAGGAAGAAGAGGCAAGAGGAAGCGGGGGAAGCAGGAGATGCGCGCGCGAGCCACTTCCTCCCCGCCACTTATAGGCTCATAGGCCGAGAAGCCGATGGGGCGGACGGGGATTAATCGCGCCAGACCCCACGCTTCACGATTTAATCCCACGGTTATCAAGCGCTAGCTACAACATGGGAACCCTAACCGCCAAGACGGCCGCAACGGATCCGCTCGCATGCCGGGCGCGGTATCGGCGGGTCTCCGCCGACGGCATGTCCTGGTGCTGCAGGTGGGCAGATCACCCAGCCACATGGCGCCACGCGACGGTCCGCAACGGGCAGCTGCCTGGAAGCTTATCAGGCACGCTGCCTGGATCCCACTACGACTTTCAAACCCTTTAAGGAGCAAGACGGTTTTCATGAAGTCCGACTCAAATTTAGTCGGCCTAGAGGAAGACGGCAAGCAAGGCCCAGATTCTTCCACCAGAGGGATGAAACTGTTAGGCTCGACATGTTGCCCTCGGCGCCACCAGCTTCGGGATCATCGTCGAGTATTGGGCCACGGTAGGCCAACCCGAGCCCCGGACTTTTCAAGACAACGGGCAGGCTGCGCCTCAAGACCCCAAGACAAAGAGCCGCTTTTTGAGAATCGGCGCAAGGCTGCCGACGCCCTCACGGCCGAGTCCTGTGGACGGCTTCGAGATAAGCCGATTTCAACCGGCGGCTTTCCAGAGAAGCCGGCTATGGGGAGTCGCCCGCGACTCCCACCACCTCCCGCCACGCACCACGGACGGATGGGCGCGTCGCTGGCCCCATCCTCGCCTCTGCTCACAAAGGGCGTGCATGGCTACAGCGGCATACTGCATCGACGGAGATCTCCATCCGCGCTGCACTGCTGCCATGCCGCCTCGACATCAGCCCCATGGGCGGCGCCGAGCCCACGACGGCTTGTCTCAGACGACCTGTAGACGGCGGACCCCGTCACCGGGTGCGTAAGAAGGCGAGAGCCACAAGCCGGACCTGCTGGGAGTCGGCCCTCAGAGTCGGCTGCCCCTCCCACGGGCCTCGCACGCCATTAACTGCATAAGACAGTGAATGGCAACAAGGATCGCCTCAGCGGCGTGCAGACTGTTATGACCCCATGACCAAGCCAGCCATTAGAGGCGTACACAAAGAATCCGCAGTCGGCAAGACTACCCACAAGGACAGGCCTGCTCGGCCCCATGTCGGGTTTGCCGGGCGGGGCCCACTAGTCGGCGGGCTCCAAGAATGGGCGAAGAAGACGGCGACTGAGAGACAGACGATTGGGACCCGCGCCACCAGACATTATTGTACCTCCGGGTAGGCCTATATAAACCCCCCGGGGCACCCATGCAAGAGGTTGGACCCTAATAGCTTTAGATAAACATAGAGGGAAGGGAAGAGCTAGTCATGCCCTTCTCCTTCCTCACCCCGAACAGCTCAAGGAGCAACCTTGTACCCACTTTGCCATAGTGATCATGCGGAGACCCCGCAGAGCACAAGTAGGGGTATTATCTCCATGAGAGCCCCGGCTGGGTAAGACTCGCCAAGGCAGCATGCCTTCGCCCATCCTGCTTCTGTGAACCGCGATGTTCTACTCGCCCCACCATGATAAGCCATCCTTGGCATATGTCGCACCCAACCCCGACACTTTCGGATCTGAATATTCATACCACAATTAAGAAGAGTTACATTGAAATTATGCCAAGCTCCGAATCAAAATTCTCTTTTTATCATTTACATACTCGAGGACGAAAGGTGAATTAAGCTTAGATGCCCGATACGCCTCCAACGATCTATAATTTTTGATTGCTCCATGCTATATTATCTATTGTTTTGGACTATATTGGGCTTTATTTTCCACTTTTATATTACTTTTGGGACTAACCTATTAACCGGAGGCCCAGCCTGCATTGCTATTTTTTTGCCTATTTCGTTGTTTCAAGAAACGGAATATCAAACGGAGTCCAA
>JAHIAM010014474.1:0-12387 GCA_021605205.1 Aegilops longissima | reverse complement strand
GATAGCTTGGGTTGGGTGGGGAAGATCCACGCCACCGAGTTCTTCCGGGAAGGCCGACGGAACGGAGGAGGGGCAAAAACTTCTGCTGCTTGGCTACCACTTGAGAGGACGAAGAGGACTGAATCATCCCCGATTCTCTTCTTAGAAGCCTCGATTTGAGCTGAGCTTCTGCTTCAGAGCCATGTTGTAGAAGTCATCATACTTATCCGCTCAAACAAAGACAAGAGGTAATTGCAGATCTTCTCTCGCACTCACCCGAACCGATAGATCATACTCTTTCATCGTGCACGCCTTGCTTAGCAAAACGAGCGAAGCTCGAACTGGATATTGTATTGATAGAGAATGTTGCCCTGCTTGAGATTGCGGAACTCCTCACGCTTGTTCTCAACAACACTTTTCGAATGTGATGAGCTCAAATCACGGCGAACTCATCCCTGTAATGACACGCTCCTCGAATCTTTGTATTGCCGGAACCACTCAGCAGCTTGATCCTTGAGTTGAAACGATGCAAACTTGACAAAGTCCTCAGGTCCGACATTGCCAACCAAAGTGCTTGCAATGTCCACTAACCAATCGCGCCGGGCCTCAACACAAACGAAAGACTTCCGGATTAGCGAGGAACTGACGAGAGTAGCAAAGTGTGGCTGATTGTTGCCTTGACCTTGATTGCCTTGATTGCCTTGATTGCCTTGCCCGAGTAAGCTTCTGCAAGAGCTGCAAAATCATCTGAGCATTGGCATTGGTGGCTGCCATGATAGCTTGCCAGCCTGGAGGCGGAGGTGGAGGTGGAGGTGGAGGATCTGACCGATCCCCATCATTGCGATCCGGATTCACGCTCAGCCATCCTGAGAGGGTGACATCCGTTAGTCCTTTGATAGACAAATAGATAAGTAGAATCAACGGATAGAAAATTGCAACATATAGTCTTCACAATAAACATTCAACAAGAATGAACGAATGAATTCCAAAGTTAATCATCACACGCCCATTAAGGTGAGAAGCCACTTAGATAAAGATATGGAAACAACATCGCTTAACAACAAATCGAATATCACAATTGAAAACAAAGATTGGCTTTAGAATGAGCCAACAAACACATGATAGAGATTTCCAAAGTGTTCGGGTGGGCCCACACGAACGACGATAGCGGACGTCACGAATGACTAACAAGACGCCCCGAATCAGCATAGCCAAGGATTCTTTAAGACGCCTCAACATGAAATCGACGTGAATGGGCGGACCACTAGACGTTGAACCCCAATCTCAAATCATACATCCGTGGAAAGAATATCCGAAGCTACTAGAATTCCCACCTATAAACTCCCAAACTTTCGGTTATGCAACTGGTGTTGGGGATACAAGGGACACAAAATATATCACCCAAACTAACAATACCTAGATCCAATTGATCCATCCGTCAACACATAACCAAGAAACTCAAATCGGTACCTCGACCAAAAACATCCGTTATACAAGTCATGGCAATATTCCCCACTAGCCACAAGATCGGGCTATCGGTTATCTCACCAAAACTGCACAAAAGAGATTTCATGTCGGCAAAAACTCGTATTCCGAATCGCAACGATAAAATTTGACGACAACACCCGAGCTCAACTCCCCGGACACCGCCACAACCCCTAAATGTCGAGGCACCAAGAACAATGTTCTCGCCATAAACCATCGAACGATTCCAAGATACCCACGGATCCTAAAAAAATTTAGTGAAATTAGAGGAGAGAAGAGTCAAAACTCACGCCGAGACCTCACAGAGCAAAGGACGGAAGTAAAAGAATCCTACTCCGATATATATAATCCTAAGACTCAAAACATTTTCCATTCTAGACTCAACAACGCAAAAACAATCAAGTAGGGGGCTCCTGTCGGAAGGCTCGATTACCAACTTGTAACGCCTCGTGCTATATCTCCCACGTGTCGAGGCACGACTTAGAGGCATAACCGCATTGAAAGCAATGTCGCAAGTGAGGTAATCTTCACACCACCCATGTAATAATTAAGGAAAGATACATAGTTGGCTTACAAGCCACTTCCACAAGACATAAATAAACATCCATCATTCGAGTACACTCAAGGTCCGACTACGAACCAAAATAAAAGAAGATACCCCAAATGCTAACACAGATCCCGAATCGTCCCAACCGGGCACCACATCGATCATCGAAACGACATAGTAACACCACGCTCGTCGAACTCCCACTTGAGCTCCTTGAATCACCCGACCGGCCTCATCGAACCTCGCAACTGTTTTGAAGTATCCGTGAGTCACGGACTCAAGAATCTCACACCCGCAGATCAAGACTATTTAAGCTAATAGGAAGGACAGAGTAGTAAAGTGGAGCTGCAGAGCTTTAGCATATATGGTGGCTACATCGCAAAAAGAGAGCGAGAAGAGGAGCAAAGCACGGTCGTGAAACTAGTAATGATCAAGAAGTGATCCCGACTACTTACGCCGACATAACTCCAACATCGGTTCACTTCCGACCACGAGAAGAGACCATCACGTACACACGCGTTGATGTGTATTTTATATAGGTCAACTTTGGGTTTTCTACAACCGACATTAACAAATTCCCATCTGCCTCATAAATCATGGGCACGGCCAAAGATATTACCGCAGGTGTCCCAACTTAGCCCATTATAAGCTCTCACGGTCAACGAAGGATATTCTTCTACCGGAAGACCCGATCAATCTCGGAATCCCGGACTACAAGACATTTCGACAAAGAATAAAACAAGACCAGCAAAGCCACCTGGCCGACAAACCCGATAGGAGCTGCAATATCTCGCTCGGCACATCCGGATGAGACATCCCACGAGTAAACCAAGCCTCGAGTTTCCCGGTGGCCCGCAGCTACTTTCCTGGCCAGCACCAAGGAGCACCGTCCGGGGAATAAAGATGACCCCGGCTCGCAAACCCGGGAAAGGCTTACGGCTATCATCATAATAGTTTTCCGCGATTATGCTGCTTTGAGATTCTCACAATGATCTTGCACATATCTTCGTCGGATCAAGTCATTGCCAAGAAGTTGATGCTCACCGCCCTGCATCAATTGAGAGGAGTACGCACTTTCGCCATATAGAATTTCAATGGGGCTCTGCCCGAACTCGCTTGGAAGTGTTGTAAGAGAACTCGCATATGGAAGACAATCTTCCCACTTCATACCGGAAGAAATGACACAAGCCCTGAGCATATCTTCAAGGATTTGATTTATCACAACTTGGCCACTTGTTTGAGGATGGAAAGCTGTGTTGAAACTAATGTTGGTGCCTATGGTCAAAAAGAATCCCAAAACTTGGAGGTAAAGATACGCCACGGTCCCAAGAGATCATGTGGAATGCCGCAAGGAGACAATCCCGAGGTGTATAGCTTAACCGAGCTGTGTGATGGATTCTTTGATAGGAAGAAAATGAGCCACTTTAGTAAGCTTGTCAATGACAACGAAGATAGCATCATTTCCACGCTTGGACTTTGGAAACCGCCCAAGTCCATTTCAATATGATCAAACTTCCATTCAGAATAGCAAGAGGTTGAGGAGACCAATGGTCTTTGTGTTCGCTTTCACTCTTCCGCATATCACATTCATTCACGAATTGAGCAATTTTCGCTTCATTCGAGTCCACCAATATGACCGCTTGAGGTCATGGTACATCTTCGTATTTGTGATGAATGGATAGAAGCAATTGTAGCCCTGCTCATAATGACTTTTCGCAGATCACCCTTAGGAACCATAATCCGTCCTCAAAGAACAGAGTGTCTTTGTCATCAACGCGAAGCACTTGTACTTGAAATGCCCTTGTCGATACCACGCTTCACCTTTTTCACCATGGCATCCAGTTGTTGAGCTCGCGAATCTGATCTTCCAAAGTAGAGAGAGACTATGAGGTTGGCAAGAAAGCCTTGAGGAACAACTTGAAGATTCAGCCATGAAAGATTCACAGAGATCCGGCCGAAGGGCTTGAGGATTAGATCACAGAAGCCTTACTCAAAGCATCTCGTAATGACATTGGCTTGCCCGAGTATACTCAATACTTGGGTACTCTTGAATCATTTCACCCATCGAGTCTCCCGAGGTTGAGGTTGGGCTGAGGAAGATGTACTTGAGACTCTTGTGATCGGTGAAAATGTCCACTTTCCTTCCCAACAAGAGATGTTCCACGTAATCAACGGATGGACAACCGCCGCCAACTCAAGATCAGTGGGGTAGTTCTTCTGCTGGGCTTCAATCAAGTAGAGGTATAAGCCACAACTCTCTCTCTGCATTAACAAAGACCGAGACCTTGAAGAGAAGCATCACGAAACTTCATATGGCTTGGATTCATCAGAGGAGTCAAGATGAGTCAGACGAAGTTTCTCTTTGAGGGTATTGAAAGCAACCACACTGTGGAGACCGTATATACTCACATGCTTCCGAGAAGGTTGGAAAGAGGCTTTGCAATCTTGGAGAAGTTCTCAACAATCTTCGCAATAACTTGCAAGACCAAGAAAATCATGGAGTTGCTTGACATTCGAGGAGGTTCCCAATTCACAATTGCGACACCTTCTCGATCAACAAATATGCCCTTGGCAGATGATATGACCAAGATAAAGCACTTCATCAAGCCAAAATTCACATTTGGAGAACTTAGCATAGAATTGATACTCTCGAGCTTGTCTAGCACCAATCACAAATGTTTGGCATGATCCTTCTTATTCTTGGAGAAGACCAAAATATCATCAAGATAGACCAAGACGAATTCATTGGTGTAGGGATTGAATATGAAGTTCATCATCCAGAGAAAGTTGAGGAGCATTGACGGAATAAAGACATGACAAGATATTCATAAGAACCAAAGCTTGTTCAATGTCGTCTTGGGAATATCTTGTTCACGAATGCGAACTGAGGATACCCCACGAAGGTCAAGCTTTAGAGAACATCAGTAGCACCTTTGAGTTGCTCAAAAGCTCATTGATGTTGGGAAGTGGATACTTGTTCTTGATTGTCTTCTTATTCAATGGACGGTAATCGACGCAAAGTCGGTCCGCGCCATCCTTCTTCCGGACAAAAGAACACCACAACCCCAAGGAGATGAACTCGGCCCGATTGCACCAGACGCCTTGTTCATCGAGCTGCTTCTTCAATTCCTTCCTTCTCTTCAGGTCCATGTATGGGCGCTGAACGGGTTCAAAGGCTGTGCTCAAGATCGATAACGAACTCAACTGGCCGATGAGGAGGCATACCGAAGCTCTTCCGAAAGACATCTTGGTACTCACAAACGACGAATCGAGAGATGCATCTGGTCGCCTTTCTCATTGAGAGAGAAACAACCAATGGTTTCATCACGAGAATAAATGATCACATCATTAGAAGAGTGAGTCAATTGAATTTCGCAGCACAATCAAGCCGAAGCTTTAGCCGAGAAAGCCACCCATTCCGAGAATAAGATCAATATCCGAGTCACCAAGAACAATTGGTTTAGAAAGAAATCTATAATCGCCCATCTTGATAGAGACATTAGAGCAACCAAACTAGAATTCATAAGCCTTCCGGGAGAAACAACTTGCATAACTTTGAGAGAATCTCGTGTCAACATTGTGCTTCATGCAAAAGGATATGACATGAAAGAATGCGATGCACCAAGATCAAATAAGACTTTGCAGAATATCATTAATCGAGAGATTACCATTATCACATCAAGACTCTCCGCTTGAGCTGCATTCATCATATTGACCTTGGTATACTTTGGATTATGCTTGACCACCGCATTGCTTGAAGATTTCACAGAGGAGGAGGGAAGACGCCCGGTTGAAGCACTTGTTCGATAGTGACCCTTCCACGACACTTGTTGCAAGTGACCTCGTAGAGCTGGACGGGAGTAAGGAGCACTTGACCTTGGAGCTTGAGAATTAGACTTGTTTCGATAGCTTGGGTTGGGTGGGAAGATCCACGCCACCAGTTCTTCATTGTAAGGCCGACGAACAGGAGGGGGCAAAACTTTCGCCGCTACCACTTGAGAGGACGAAGAGGATCGAATCTGCATCCCTCGATTCTCTTCTTAGAAGCCTCGATTTGAGCTGTGCATTTTTGCTTCGAGCCATGTTGTAGAAGTCATCATACTTATCCGCTCAAACAGCACAAGAGGTAATTGCATCTTTCTCGCACCACCTCCAACCGATAGATCATACTTTCATCGTGCACGCCTTGCTTAGCAAAACGAGCAGCCTCGAACTGGATATTGTATTGATAGACGATATGTTGCCCTGCTTGAGATTGCGGAACTCCTCACGCTTGTTCTCAACACTTTCTAATGTGATGAGCTCAAATCACGGCGAACTCATCCTGTAATGACATCACCTCCTCTCGAATCTTTGTATTGCCGAACCACTCAAAGAGCTTGATCCTTGAGTTGAAACGATGCAAACTTGACAAAGTCCTCAGTCCGACATTGCTACCAAAGTGCTTGCAGATGTCCACTAACCAATCGCTCGCTCAGGGCCTCAATACGTAAAACCGAAGACTTCGCCGATTGAGGAACCGACGAGAGTAGCAAAGTGTGGCTGATTGTTGCCTTGACCTTGATTGCCTTGATTGCCTTGATTGCCTTGCCTCGAAAGTAACGCTTCTTGCAAGAGCTGCAAAATCATCTGAGCATTGGCATTGGTGGCTGCCATGATAGCTTGCCACCGGAGGCGGAGGTGGAGGTGGAGGTGGAGGATCTCACGATCCCCATCATTGCGATCCGGATTCGTACGCCACATGGAGCCATCCTCGGAGAGGGTGACATCCGTTAGTCCTTTGATAGACAAATAGATAAGTAGAATCAACGGATAGAAAATTGCAACATATAGTCTTCACAATAAATATTCAACAAGAATGAACGAATGAATTCCAAAGTTAATCATCACACGCCCATTAAGGTGAGAAGCCACTTAGATAAAGATATGGAAACAACATCTGCCTTAACAACAAATCAATATCACAATTGAAAACAAAGATTCTTAGAATGAGCCGAACAAACACATGATAGAGATTTCTCCAAAGTGGGTGGGGCCCACACGGACCGCGAAGCGGACGCCACGAATGACTAACAAGACGCCCCAATCAGCATAGCCAAGGATTCTTTAAGACGCCCCAAACCCAGAATCGACCGTGAATGGGCGACCACTAGACGTTGAACCCCAATCTCAAATCATACATCCGTCGGAAAGAATATCCGTAGCTACTAGAATTACCTATAAACTCCCAAACTTTCGTTATAACTTGGGTTTACAAGGACAAAATATATCACCCAAACCAATACCTAGATCCATGATCCATCCCAACAATCCTCTAAATCGTACTATTAAAACATCCTATAAAGTCATGGCAATATTCCCCACTAGCCACAAGATCGTTCGGGTTATTCACCAAAATGCACAAAAAGATTTATGTCGGCAAAACTCGTATTCCGAATCCAACGAAAAATTTGAACAACACCGAGCTCAACTCCCCGACACCGCCACAACCCCTAAATGTCGAGGCACCAAGAACAATGTTCTCCCATAAAACCATCAACGATTCCAAGATACCCACGTGATCCAAAAAAATTTAGTGAAATTAAGGAGAGAAGAGTCAAACTTCACGCCGAGACCTCACAGAGTATTAAGGACCAAGTAAAAGAATCCCATTATATATAATCCTAAGACTCAAAACATTTTCCATTCTAACCAACAACGCCAAGAAACAATCAAGTAGGGGGCTTGTCGGGAAGGCTCGATTACCAACTTGCACGCTGGTTACCCACGGTCGAGGCACGACTTAGAGGCATAACCGCATTGAAAGCAATGTCGCAAGTGAGGTAATTTCACACCACCCATGTAATAATTAAGGAAAGATACATAGTTGGCTTACAATGCCACTTCACACAAGACATAAATAAACATCCATCATTCGTAGTACACCAAGGTCCACTACGGAACCAAAATAAAAGAAGATACCCCAAATGCTAACACAGATCCCCAATCCCCCAACCACCATATCATCCGAAAACATAGTAAAATTTAACTCCCACTTGAGCTCGTTGAATCACCCGACCGCCTCATCGAACCTGCAACTGTTTTGAAGTATCCGTGAGTCACGGGACTCAAAGAATCTCACCCGCCAGATCAAGACTATTTGCTAATAGGAAGGACAAGTAGTAAAGTGGAGCTGCGGTTTAAGCATATATGGTGGCTACATCGCAAAAGAGAGCAGAAGAGGAGCAAAGCACGGTCGGAAACTAGTAATGATCAAGAAGTGATCCCGACTACTTACGCCGACATAACTCCAACACGTTCACCCTTTGACCACGAGAAGAGACCATCACGGTTACACCGGTTGATGTGTATTTTATAGGTCAACTTTGGGTTTTTACAACCGACATTAACAAATTCCCATCGCCCATAACCCGGGCACGGCTTTCAAAGATATTACCCCGCAGGGGTGTCCCAACTTAGCCCATTATAAGCTCCACGGTCAACGGGATATTCCTTCAGGAAGACCCGATCAATCTCGAATCCCGACTACAAGACATTTCGACGAATAAAACAAGACCAAAGGACCACAGCCGCAAACCCGATAGGAGCTGCACATATCTCGCTCAGGCACATCCGGATGAGACATCCTACGAGTAAACCGCCTTAGCCTGGTGGCCCCGCAGGGCCAGCACCAAGGAGCACCGTCCGGGGGAAATAAAGATGACCCGGCTGCAAAACCCGGGAAAGGCGGTAAAAAACCAATGTTGGGCCTTGGGACGAACTTATTCAAAGCGAACTGTCAAGGGGGTCCCATAAATCACCCAACCGTAAGGAACGCAAAATCAAGGAACATAACACCGTATGACGGAAACTAGGTGGCAAGAGGGAACAAAACACTGGCATAAGGCCGAGCCTTCCACCCTTTACCAAGTATATAGATGTTAAATTATAGCAGATATATATTTGTGATATCCCCAAAAGTAAACGGTTCCAATAAGGAACAACATCTCCATGTTCCAACAAGGAACAAACTTCACCGCAATAGCAACGCTTAAAAGAAGGCTGAGCAAAGCGTAACATAGCCAATCAACGTTTGCTAGGAAAAGGATGGTTAGGGCTGACATGGCAATATGGGTGGCATGATATAGCAAGTGGTAGGCATCGAATGGCATAGAAAAGAGCAGCAACTAGCATAAAAGATAGAAGTGATTTGAGGGTATGGTCATCTTGCAGAATTTTGAGGTTAAAGCTTGATCCTCGAAAAGTTTCTCAACAGGCCTCGCTCAATGTGATCTCCCAAAGCAACAACACAAACAAAGGAACCACAATAAATCACGGCAATGCACAATCAACATGATGCAAAACATGACATGATATGCATGATGGGTATGCAATGCTTATGGGCCCGGAAGGTAAAGATGAACCAGGCATCAACTTGGCAAACCAAGCATGCCACTGAAAGATGAGATGATTTCAGTTGAAATCGATATAAAGATCACCGAATCGGATGCACGGTTTGCAAATGGCAAGCCAAACAAGAATGGCAAATCTGCCATTAACAGCATGATGCCACTTTGCAAGCAACAAATAATTAAGCTACTGCACCCAAACGTAACAACAAAGCACATGGCAGGATCTAACATGATGCTCGAAAAAGATGAGCACTGAGCTACGGCTAGTTCACATCATAACATGTTCAAACAAGCATGGCAAAAGTGCACAAATATCAGGCTGACATGGCAAAACAGTAACAGGTTGCAATGTTCAGAGCATCAAACTACATGCTACAGGAACTTAAAATAAAAACATGGCATGGCATGAATCTACTCAAAGCCTAGAACAAAAGTCCCTTACTGACCATAAGCCAAAAAGGACTAGAAAATATAGTAACACCCATGTCAATATTGAAAGTCTCGCTAACAGATTCAGCAACTTGACATGTCAAAAACTGATAACGAGATGGATGTTAACAAGCTCAATGCACCACCAGAGCCTCAAATGATAAACAAGCATACCTACATCAATAAGACATGACATAGAAGACATAATGGCAAGAAAATAAATAATATATGGATCAACAAACAAGCTAGGCAAAATTGAATAACATGTATACAATCTGCCAGGAATCATTTGGTAGCAAAAGTAGAGCTCGATTGACTCAAGCTATGGCATCCCATAATTGCAAACAAAGGCATGGATGGATAGAGCAAGTCATGCTTTACAAAACACCCTTACTGAAGTATCTCAAAATATGCATAGATCTCTCGGTATCATCAAGAAAACATGGCATCAAAATCAGCTAAAACAGGGCTGAAATCAGCAACAACAGGACACCTACTTTGCATGCTTGTGCTAGTCACCACATAGATCACAAAAATACATGGCATACACCCCTGGAAAGATGACATGGCATTTTACAAAACACATGTAGGACTCCAATTCATAGGGTGCACATATTAATCATGGCAAAAATAACAAAAGTGCAAGTCCTGATAAAAATCAGAAACTAACAGCACATAGCACTCTTCCAACAGCATTTCGGGCATCAAGATGAGCTCAAATGTAAAAGATGCAATGGAGTGAAATTATCTACTCTTCGATACGAACATTTTGACATATTATACGCGAAAAATGGATCTACGGATGCTAAGATATATCATGTTGAAAATTGCACAAAATTACAAAGAGATCTCGAGACTTAGGAAAAAAAGGGGAAGAGAGGTCAACGGCGCTGTGGTCCGAGGCCGGATCCGATCGCCGACGGGTGGCGGCTGGCGCGGGCGCGGGCCGGGCGACGGCGAGGGCGGCCGGCGGATCCGGCGAGGGCCGCGACCAGGCCGGACGACGCGAGGAGAAGGCGGCGCGTCGGCGAGATCCGGCGGCGGGGCCGGACTCGCGGGCGAGGAGGAGGCGGCACGCGGCCGGCGGCGAGGCGGCGGAGAGGCGCCGTGAGGCGCTGGGGGCGCGGGCCGGCGTGTTCGCCGCGGCATGGCCGGATCTGGCCCCGGCGGCGCGGCGGGCGGCGGCGGCGCCACGTGGCAGCTCTGCCACGCTGCGGGCGGCGGGACGATTGTCCGCGCCTGGCGGACACGTCCGCGCATGGAGGAAGAAGGGCTAGGGTTTCGGGTGGAATTGATCCGGATTTGGACGGAGGGTTTGTTTAAATAGGCATAGAGGAGCTAGGAGAGTCCAAATGAGGTGTAGTTTTACCACACGATCGTGATCGAACGACGGAGAGCATGGAGGTGACTTAGATGGGTTATTGGGCTGTTTTGGAGGGTGTTGGGCTGCAACTTAAAAGAGGCCTTTGCGAGAGTGCGTTAACCGCTGGAGTACCAAACGAGCTCCAAATGACCAAACTTGACCGGTGGTCTCCGGTGTTATACCAAGGCCACTAGACAAACCTCGTCCATTTCGAGAAGGTTTAATACCGCACACGGAAAAACGTAAAAGGGACCGCCGGGGAGATAGGAGTGCCGGATTGCAAAACGGACAACGGAAAAATGTTCGAATCATGAGACTAACACGTATGCAAATGCGATGCACATGATGACATAATATAAAATGCATGACATGGACAAAATGCAAAATGAAGAAAACCCAACCACGGAGGGAATATCATATATCGATGCCGAAAATGGCAAGAGTTGAGTTACAAATATGGAAAGTTACTCGGTGTTACAGCCATCTTCATTTCGACGGCGCCATCGACTATGGCGCCAAGAAGAAACCGATGCTTCAGCTCACCCGCCACCTTGAAGGTCTCACCGTAGCCACAAATGCTACGGGGATGAGGAGGCGCGCCAGATGTGGACGCTGCCGATGTGGTCGGGCAAGCGGCACCATCGCACTCTCCCCGTAGTCGGCAGGAGCAGGAGACGCCGGAGGAGAGCAGCATCGCAACATACCGATGGCCCGCCCACGAGGTACGGTGAAGGGAATATTCCATCGTGTTCTTCCTGCTCTCGGCGAAGCACAACCATAGTGGCGGCGCGCCAGGCAAGTCGCCGCCCGACCGCCTCGCCACAAGGGCAACCGAGCAGCAGCATTCTCCCTGTGCGAAGTCGACCAGGTCGCTACGCCCAATGGAGCCGCGGCCCTCAAGCGCCTTCACCACGCCACCATGCCATCCAAATGGCCGCCCAACGGCAAGGACATGGCGCTGCGCTGCTAGCACCGCCGAAGCCGAGCAATGGTGTGGTCCACATCGTCATCACCCATGACAAGTATCGCACGGAGGCTATGGCACGGGCTTAGCTGATGCTAAGGTTTCTGCCGTCAACAGATGGACGAAAGCGTCCACCATCCGTAGTCGCCGGTTTCGCCGAGGCGGGGCTCACAAGGAGCTGGCCGCCACGACCTCCCAAGCAACGGCGACGGTCGCGCAGTCGTCATAA
>JAHIAM010014473.1:0-13115 GCA_021605205.1 Aegilops longissima | reverse complement strand
ATGTGGGGAACAAGAGTTAGGGTTGATTTCGACCCTCCACCAAGGGCCACGAAATTCTCTTTCTCCATATATACAGCCCTTAGGGCACCGCTTAGACCTTGGGTTTTGTTTAGATTAAAAGTTCGCCATAGCTGCAACTTCGCATTTCGCTTGTGTTCAACGACTGCATAAAGGCGCCACAGTAACCCCACCTTGATCAATAAAGCTTTCATCTTATATTCGCAATATCCAGATTGCAATCTCAGCTTGCTTGTCCTTCGCTTCTCGCAGGAAACAGACCTCGTGGTCGTTGATCGTGTTCGCGTGGTCAATAACCTCTCGGAGTTGGTTTAGCGATTGCTAGGCGCCGACGCCCTCAAGACGCTCGTAGTCGGATCGCCAAAGTCGACTTCCTCCAAAGCGAAAACCAACATCTCATCGAAAGACGGGACACCTTTGCCTCTATCAAGTGGTATCAGATTTCCGTGTTGCTCGTGAGATTTTCCAGTTTTTCGTAGTTTAGATCGAGTCTGTTCTTCATACCTATTGTCCACTTAAAAGCCACAAAAAAATTAGGGTTAGTTCATCATATCCAACCAATCTGAGCCTTTGCATAATCTTTTTAGGTTTTTGCTTTGTTGAATTTATGTTGCATCGCCGTGTCAAGTTGCTGGTCTTAGAGTCTAGTCTTTAGAGTTTCGAAGTTCGTCATAAGTTGTCACGCCGCCGCCGCATCATCATCATCGCTTTGCCATCTACCACCATTGCTTATCCGCCACCGCCAATCCGTGATCCATATACCACCACCAATCCGTATCCATATACCACCACCGCTACCATATACCACCACCGCTGTCATATACCACCACCATATATCCACCACCAATCCGAAGTTCTTCTCATATTAGGTTTGTTTTCGAGATCCATCTAGTTTCCGATTCGTGTTTCCTTGCCGAGTAGGTTTCGAAAAAAAAAGAGTCTGAAACCACCTCCGTTAGGCCCAAAATTTTCCAAAACGCATTTGTCAAAAAAATTTGGCTATCCTATTTTTAGGTGTTTCTAAGTGGATTGAGACAATAAGTTATAGAAAGTTTTTTGACCTGCTTCAGCTTTTGGTCCGGCAAAAAAAAAATTTTTTTGGTCAAAAAATTTCGTGCCCATCCCGTCAGGCTTGACCTGGAAGAGTTTTGAGACACTCGCCATTATAGTGATTTTTCGCAAAAAAAAGAGCAGCGCAAAAAAAAAAAGCAGCGCAAAAAAAAGAGCGAAAAAAAATTCCAGAGTGTGCTTTTCCGTTGTTTCCGCAGCAGCGCCGATTTTGTTAGTGTTCTAGGCTCACGCCTCTAGCACGGTTCAGCCTAGGACCAAAGACAAGACTGTCATTGAGCGCTTATTCAACTTTGCATCTCTGAATTGATTATTGCTAATCTTTTTGCTACCATATTATAAGCCTTCCCAGCTCCACATACATCTACATCGTATGCTTGACTCTCCCCGTAATCGCTTCATCCAAGCTTTGAGAGTTTTGACTACATCGGTTGCCGATCACCGCCGCTGGGTAAGAACTGGTAAGAATTTGAGATTTGCTTGACGGATTTGTGATCGTCCACCACACCACCACCACCACTTCCTAGTAGTCCGTCAATCATATTCTTGTGTGTTTCTATTGCTGCTAACCATGGCAGGATCACAAGTCGACGGACTCGATCGGGAGAACATGACAAACAAAGCGCTACATGATAAGTTTCAACAAATGATGAGTGGGCAGGTGGAAGATGTGCTAAATAGATTTGAAGAGGCCATGGAGAAGATAGATGGCATTGAGAAGGCGTCAAACAAAGCTCGATAACAAGTTTAATGAATTGCTCGCTGCCTACCACCACCACCACCGCTGCACCTAACGCACCTCCACTACAACAACAAGGACTACCTCCACATCGCAAACAGCCCTCCGCCGAGCTTCCCGTGTCCCACTTCGCCGCCAAGCTGCCGGTGCCGCGTTGATACTTCGTGGGCTCCTCGCCGCTGCGGTGGGGAGGATGATTATGTGAGAGATTACGAGGATGAGGTTGATCAACATCGAACTACGCGCAACCACTAGCACCACAACCACCAGTGTCGCCCACATGCAAATAATGGCAATGTTCGCTCCCTTCAGTACGAGATCATGACCATCTCCCTAAACTGAAATTGAATATTCCACCATTTGAAGGTAGATATGTTCCTCGCTGCTTGTTTGTGCTTTCACTAGCTTTGCATGTGTTTGGTGGTCTCAACATTGTAGATTATATCCTGTTCCAGCTACTTGGGCTGCTTTGAAAACTGCTATGCGCATCATGGTTCCACCATATTATCAACGTGAATTACTTCAAAATTGCAGCGCTTAAGACAAGGAAAAATTCGTAGAAGAATATTATCGAATTACAAACCGGCTTGATTAGATGTGGTATTGTTGAGGAGAATGAAGCTATGCTTGCACTTTTTCGGGTGGATTAAATAGAGAGATTCAAACCATTCTAGACTACAAGGATTATAATAATATCACCGATTATTCCATCTTGCTTGTAAAGCTGAACGTGAAGTGCAGGATCGACAGCGCTGGCGCCGACTAACTTTTTCGCAGGTCGACCTTCATCATGGACACCACGCGCATCATCTACTTCCACACGCTCTACTACACCGCACCTCCGCGGGCTGCCACCTCCAACCGTGATACAAGAAAGCAGGCACAACCACCACTATCTCGCCAAGAGCACACCCACTGGGCTTACACAGAGCTCTTCTTCTTCCATGGCGCCAACAGGCACACAAGTGATATTATTTGTCGTCGCTGTAAGGGAAGAGGACATTTTATGAGAGAATGCCAATCTCAGCGCAGATGATTGCTACCGAGGATGGTGGGTATGAGTCCGCTTAGTGACTATGATGAAGAGACTTTGGCTCTTATTATACATGAAGAACACGGTGGAGATGATTCTGATCTTGAGACGCAATACATGGCTGTCAAGATGCCGACAGTATGAATGTTTAGTTGCTCAACGTGTTTTGAGTGTGCAGGTTACACAAGCTGAGCAAAATCAGAGGCATAACTTGTTCCATACAAAGGAGTTGTGAAGGAACGCTCTATTCAAGGCCATCATAGATGGAGGGAGCTGCAACAACTTGGCTAGCATGGATATGGTGGAGAAGCTTTCTCACCACAAGACCACATCCACATCCTTACTACATCCAATGGTTCAACAACAGCGAAAGGTTAAGGTAACACGCATCGCTCGTGTGCATTTTAGTATCTCTACATATGCTGATTATGTTGATTGTGATGTGGTACCTATGCAAGCATGTTCCTTATTACTTGGTAGACCATGGCAATTTGATAAAAATTTGTACACCATGGTAGAAACAATCAGATACTCTTGTTCACAAGGATAAAATATTACTTTGCTTCCTATGACTCCTGATTCCATTTTGAAAGATGATATTAATAGAGCTAATAAAGCAAAACAGGAGAAAATAAGAGTGAAAATCAGATTGTGGCAAAAGAATTTGAGCAACAAATGAAGCCTAATAATAAACCATCTAATGTTGCTTTTGAAATTAAACTGAAAAGTGCATGTTTATTTGCCACCAAATCTGATATTGATGAGCTAGATTCTAGCAAATCTGTTTGCTATGCTTTGTGTGCAAAGAGGCATTATTTTCATTCGAGGACGGCCTTCCTCTTTGCCCCATGCTGTCACTAACATTTTGCAGAGTTCACGACGCCTTCCCACAAGACGTGCCACCGGATTACCACCTATTCGAGGGATTGAGCATCAAATTGACTTAATTCCCGTGCATCGCTACCCAACCGTGAACCATACCGCATAAATCCAGAGGAGACGAAGGAGATTATGCGCCAAGCATGTGAGCTGCTCGACAAAGGTTATATACGCGAATCTCTTAGTCCTTGTGTTGTTCCTATTATACTAGTGCCTAAAAAGGATGGTACGTCATGATGTGTGTTGATTGTAGAGGCATTAATAATATTACTATTCGTTATCGCCATCCTATTCCTAGGCTAGATGATATGCTTGATGAATTGAGTGGCTCTACAATATTCTCCAAAGTTGATTTATGAGTGGATACCATCAAATTCGTATGAAATTGGGAGATGAATGGAAAACAGCATTTAAAACTAAGTTTGGATTATATGAGTGGTTAGTCATGCCTTTGGGTTAACTAATGCACCTAGTACTTTCATGAGATTAATGAACAAGTTTTACGTGCTTTCATTGACGATTTGTGGTAGTTTACTTTGATGATATACTGATTTATAGCAAATCTTGGAAGAACATTTGGAACATTTACGTGTTGTTTTTAATGCTCTACGTGATGCACGCTTGTTTGGTAACCTTGGGAAGTGCACCTTTGCACCGAATCGAGTATCTTTTCTTGGCTATATTGTTACTCCACAGGAATTGAAGTTGATAAAGCCAAGATTGAAGCTATTGAGAGTTGGCCGCAGCCCAAAACGGTCACACAAGTGAGGAGTTTTCTTGGACTCGCTGGTTTCTATAGGCTGCTTGAGAGACTTTAGCACCATTGCTGCACCTCTCAATGAGCTTACAAAGAAGGATGTGCCTTTTGTTTGGGGTACCGACAGAAGAAGCCTTCACGGTATTGAAAGATAAGTTGACACATGCCCTTTACTCCAACTTCCCGATTTTAATAAGACTTTTGAGCTTGAATGTGATGCTAGTGGAATTGGATTAGAGGTGTGTTATTACAAGATGGCAAACCTGTTGCATACTTTTCTGAAAAATTGAGGGCCTAGTCTGAACTATTCTACTTATGACAAAGAATTATATGCTCTTGTTCGGACTTTAGAGACATGGCAACATTATTTATGGCCCAAAGAATTTGTTATACATTCGATCATGAATCTTTGAAACATATTAAAAGTCAAGCTAAACTGAATCGTAGACATGCTAAATGGGTTGAATTCATTGAGACTTTCCTTATGTCATTAAACACAAGAAGGGTAAAGAAAATGTTATTGCCGATGCTTTGTCTCGTCGATATACTATGCTTTCACAATTTGACTTCAAAATATTTGGTTTGGAGACCATCAAAGATCAATATGTGCATGATGCTGATTTTAAAGATGTAATGCAGAATTGTAAAGAGGGAAGAACATGGAACAAGTTCGTTATTAATGATGGTTTTGTGTTCCGTGCTAACAAGCTATGCATTCCTGCTAGCTCGTTCGCCTTTTGTTGTTGCAGGAGGCGATGGAGGAGGATTAATGGGACACTTTGGCGTGAAGAAGACGGAGGATATACTTGCTACACATTTCTTTTGGCCAAAGATGAGACGGATGTTGAGCGCTTTGTAGCTCGCTGCACTACATGTCAAAAAGCTAAGTCACGACTCAATCCTCATGGTTTATATATGCCTTTGCCTGTGCCTAGTGTTCCTTGGGAGGATATATCTATGGACTTTGTTTTAGGTTTACCTCAACAAAGAAGGGAGGGATAGCATATTTGTTGTCGTGGATAGATTCTCTAAAATGGCACACTTTATACCATGTCATAAAAGCGATGATGCTGTTAATGTTGCTGATTTGTTCTTTCGTGAAATTATTCGCTTGCATGGTGTGCCAAATACTATTGTTTCAGATCGTGATACTAAATTTCTTAGCCACTTTTGGAGATGTTTATGGGCTGTTGGGGACTAAACTGCTTTTTAGTACTACTTGTCACCCCAAACCGATGGATAAACTCAAGTAGTCAATAGAACATTGTCTACTATGCTTAGGGCTGTTTTGAAGAATAATAAGAAAATGTGGGAAGAATGCTTGCCTCATATTGAATTTGCTTATAATCGCTCATTGCATTCTACTACTAAGATGTGCCCTTTTGAAATTGTGTATGGCTTCCTACCTCGTGCACCTATTGATTTGTTGCCTCTTCCATCTTCGGAGAAGGTTAATTTTGATGCTAAAGAACGTGTTGAATTGATTTTAAAATGCATGAGTTAACTAAGGAAAACATTGAGCGATGAATGCTAAATATAAACTTGCTGGAGATAAGGGTAGAAAACATGTTGTCTTTGCACCGGAGATCTTGTTTGGTTACATTTATGTAAGGATAGGTTTCTAATTTGCGCAAATCAAAGCTAATGCCACGTGTCGATGGTCCATTTAAGGTGTTAGAGAAAATAAATGATAATGCATATAAACTTGAGCTGCCTCGCAGATTTTGGGGTTAGTCCCACTTTTAACATTGCAGATTTGAAGCCTTATTTGGGTGAGGAAGATGAGCTCACGAGGACGACTTCATTTCAAGAAGGGAGGATGATGAGGACATCAATACCATTGTTACACCCACAGCCCCTGCTGCTATACATATCGGACCAATTACTAGAGCTCACAAGACGCCAATTGAATTATCGTACTTTCGCTTCTTGGTAACGATTCCAATGTTCATGAGAATATGATGCTGCCTAAATTGGATACATTTGTTTTGCTTACAAATGAAGGGCCTACCATGGACAAGAAAGATGAACCTTGGAGCAAGTTCAAGCATGGAGATGTTGGCATGCGCAAGGAGAACAAGAACGGAGTTACAAGTGATGATTCCAGACTTTGAAGCCACCCTAATGAGTGCATGATAAGGCCTTGGACGAAATATACAAGATGCCACTTCATAATATTCGTCCATAGGCTATTCTAGGTGCTGCACACCTTATTATTGGGCCAGGCCCATGTAATTTCGAAATACTTAAGTATAGGCTGTTTTAGAGTCCGTGTGTGGGGAAACAAGAGTTAGGGTTGATTTCTGACCTCCACCAAGGGCCACGAAATTCCCTCTTCTCCATATATACAGCCCTTA
This sequence comes from Aegilops longissima, assembly GCA_021605205.1. Classification (NCBI taxonomy): domain Eukaryota; kingdom Viridiplantae; phylum Streptophyta; class Magnoliopsida; order Poales; family Poaceae; genus Aegilops; species Aegilops longissima. The sequence continues at coordinate 6,264 of JAHIAM010014473.1, read as the reverse complement.
GGGCACCGCTTAGACCTTGGGTTTTGTTTAGATTAAAAGTTCGCCATAGCTGCAACTTCGCAGCATTTCGCTTGTGTTCAACGACTGCATAAAGGCGCCACGTAACCCCACCTTGATCAATAAAGCTTTCATCTTATATTCGCAATATCCAGATTGCAATCTCAGCTTGCTTGTTCTTCGCTTGCTCGCAGGAAACATACCTCGTGGTCGTTGATCATGCTCCGCGTGGTCAATAACCTCTCGGAGTTGGTTTAGCGATTGCAAGGCGCGACGCCCCTCAAGACGCTCGTAGTCGGATCGCCAAAGTCGACTTCCTCCAAAGCGAAAACCAATATCTCATCGAAGACGGACACCTTTGCCTCTATCAGAGGCACGAACTCTCGCCGCAAAGCTCTTTCATCTTGGGCCAACTCATCTCGTAGCACTCAAGGTGTGTGAAGCCACCATGTCGAGGCGTAGTCGTGGAAGTTTCTTGTATGCGACTTCACTTGATCTTCGGAGGAACTTGATGTAGCTTGAGGTAGTCGCCCATCAAACGCCCCACTCGAGGTACTCTCGGTTCTTGAGTCCCATAGAAAGGAATCTCGTGGTCGGCGTCGAGGTCGAGTAGCTTGGGAAGTCGTGGACTTGAGCTTGGGGAGCTTCTTGAGCGTAGTCTTGGGGTGCTTGTTGGCGAAGATGCCGAATATCCGAAGGAGAAGATGCCTTGAAGTCGCTTGGCGAAGATGTCAAGGGAGATGGTGAAGTCGTTGAGCGGTTGTTGATGTTGAGCTCTTGACCTTCACATTCTTGTTGATGATGGTGTCGATGCCGATGTGATCTTGCCGGAGATGGTAGCACGGAAGCATGTGCTCTTGAGCGTCTTCTAGAAGATGAGGAAGATCGCTTGTAGGACTTGATGAGGGCTTTGATCTCCTCCATTTGAGCTTGCCTCTTGGCGTTGGAGTTGTTGTTCGTGGCATCGAACTCGTCGTTGTTGTTGTAGACCGAAGGTGAAATGCCTTGCCTATCCATCACAAGACTCGAGCAAATATGAGTGGGAGAAAGAGAAGAACTTATACCAATGTACCTTGACCGATGTTGAAAATGAATCAAGTTCACTCAAATGCGGACAATGAAATAGCACTATTGGTACCAATCTTGTCGGTTCTCACACCTACACAAGTAAAGCTTATGGAGGAGCTCGGTGAGGATAGTGGCACAAAAATTTAATGCAAAGTGTTAGCAAGAGTCAATAATGTTGAAAGAGATTCACAAATTGCAAGCTAAACAAGTAGACCAATAGCAATATGAGGCACATGGAAACACACACACGGATAGATAAATGGGGCAGGCAACCAAGGAATGAGCTCAAAATGTGGAATCCACCAAAACGCTCGTGTTGCATAACTCAAGAGAGACGCTAGCACGATTGCTCAATAGGCGGATACGACACTTGTGCACAACCTATAAGATGCAAATGGATAAATTTTCTATCCCAAGTATGCTATGTATGTATGGTTCCCGTGTTTCTCTCACAATGATCCAAGATGATCAAGTATGATAATCTTATATGCAATATGGTATGATGCTATGGCACTTGCTTACAAGCTCTTTGCTCTCTTTCTTTGCTTAAAAGCTTTATTTCTTTTTTTTTCTATGGCCACTTTGCACAATGCATTAAACCAAGATAGCAATTGTGTGTATGCGGAACAAACTTGAGACACAATGGATTATATGATACCAATATGATATGGTATGGTATGTAATGGGAGGTATGATCACTAATGTGCACAAGTAACGCTGCTTCGCAATACTCAAATGGCTAGTCTCGATAGGCAAGTAACGCAAAATGGGCTAGGGGTTATCAATGCAATTTGCAAGGGAATATACAATGGTGTCGTTGAGGTTACCGCCCTTGCATGATGATGATTCATGTGTTCTTGATGTAGATACCAAGATGATGGAACTCGCCCCTAAGTAGTCAAACACCTTAGGAAACGCAAAACCGCGAACTCAAAATCTCAAACGACAAATGTCAAATGGTGGTAGCGAAAGCGGTGGTGGTTTGCACTTGGCAATGCGGAAGTGGAATGATGGGCTATACACGTGTTGGAGTTGAAGTTGTCAGCCCTAAGTAGCCAAACACCTTAGGAGACACAAGCCACAACTCAAAAAGCTTAGTCAACAATTGGGTTAAGTTGGGTTGTCGGAAGTGTATGGTGGGCAAGGTTATGTGGAAGTGGTGGTGGTGGTTGATGAAGAAGCAATCATCCCTAAGTAGCCGAAACACCTTAGGAGACTCGAATCACTACTCAAGCAACCACTAATGCTATGGGGAACAAAATTGCGGAAGTCGGTGGTGGCTAATGCGGATGATATGGTGGAAGGCCTAGGCAAACTTGCCAAATTTTCAAAAATTTGATGTAGTCAAATGGTGGTGGTAGTATTTTTATGGGAAGGGGGATGTCAATAGCTTCAAAATCGGACTCCGGATGAATTAGTTATGGACAAAATGGTGAAACAGAAAAAACAGAAATCACAGGGGCCGGATGTCCGGGGTGGAGCCCGGATTTCCGGGGGTGTATGTCCGAACCGAGCGATTTTGGTGCTCCAGGTCTGGATGTCCGACTTGGGGTCTGGATATCCGCCGGATGGTCTCGGATGTCCGCCCGAGGTCGGATGTCCGCCCGACGGATCCCGATCTCGCTTGAAGCGGAAATTTTCGAATTGGGGCGGAAATTGATGATTTCAAGGTCAAAATTTGATGGATTTCGTGGAGGAAAGATGGGGAAACTTGGGGAAATGCTAGATCCACTCGAAACCAAGCAAATCCATGGATGAAAATCAACAAAACATCATCAAACTAACAAATCACAAAAAATTTGGGGGCTATTTTTGGTGGGGATTTTCGATTTAGGACTAAATCAACAAAATCAAGCTAAAAAGAGGGTAGGGCTCCAAAACGTGATCAACCTAAGCTCGATCCATAGATGATGTAGGGCGGAACCCTCACGTATGCGATCTTTCACGTTGGAGCGGATCCTACGGGGAAACACGAGGGACAAGCGGAAGAACACGAGGGAAAACACGGGGAAAACGAGAGAGAATGCACTCAACCGACAAGAACTTAATCACACAAGTGCTAGATTATCGAATGCATAGGGTGACACAAGATCCGAGATCAACAAAGGTAAGGATACACGAGTAGCCGTTCTTCTCCGAGAGGAGGTCTTGATGGGTCCACCCTAGAAGGGGGTCTTGAATCCGCTTGGGGATCTTCTCCGTAGAGGTCCTGATCTCCGAGGAGAAGTAGCCAAGTGGATGAGCAAGGGCTCTCTCACCTAAACATGAGCTAATCCAAAGCTAACCCTAACTAGGAGGAGGGGAAGAAGTATATATAGTGCTAGTACAAGTTGGGGCGAGTTGGAGGGGTACATGGGCCCTGGCCCGCTCATCGCATTGGCATGACAGCGCCGGATGTCCGCTACCCGCCGGATGTCCGGCTGTGGCAACGGTTTCGCCGAATCGGGAGTGAGGTGCCGGATTGGCTTCAGCCGGATATCCGGCTCGTGAGACGCCGGATGTCCGGCTGGTGAGGCGCCGGATGTCCGCCTCGCCCGATGTCCGCCGCTGAAGCTTCAGCAGCTCCGCCTTCTTCCGCTGCCGCTTCCATGCTTCCTCGCGGATGGTGTAGTCGCCTTGGCGCTTGCACTCCTCCTTGACATCCGAGAAGCTCCGACAATACCATCCTCGAAGGGGTCAAGTGAGCACGTGTAAAGGAGAAGATTCACCTTTGTGTATGTGAAGAAGAGGTCGCACGTGTCACTTGCCAAACGGACTCTTGACATGGTGATGACCGTAGGATGCTCCGCATCAACTTCCTTTTCATGATTTGCGCAATTCGTCTACTATTCCATGCCATGATCACATTGTTCCAAATATGCATTGTTTTGGATGTTGTCAATATTCTCCATGTGATGTTTTCATTACTGCTCATGAGGAGACCCCAATAGTTTCCTCATACACATTAAGAGATTTTGATTCATCCCATACTTTGCATGATTCACATAATTGCTTGCACCTTATGCATTCCATGAATAACAATGCTCTACATATTTCTCATGACGACACACAATTTGAGTCTCCATTATGCTATACATAACAACAAACCTATCATGATGGATGACATGTTTTATATCACGATCTCATTTATTTGAGCATTGGATATTTTGTGCTAACCGACACATGCACGATGCATCATGATGGATGATGTGTACATCTACCACGCACACACAATTTTCTTTGTCTTTGTTTTGTGTAGGTACTCACATATACTGCCAACATCTCAATCCCATGAGTTGACGAAACGAGCTCTTGAGAGCAACGATGCTTTGGGATACCGTGGACTATCCTTACCACCGCTCCCTTCGCGCAAGGACTACGCGCATCACTTCTACTTGGCTCTCACACGGCTATGGGCTATATACCATTTGTCCCCTTATGCTCATTTTACCGTGTTCACTTTGCATGCTATGATTGCTTGATGAGGACATCAATACCATTGTTACACCCACAGGCCCTACTACTATACATACTGGACCAATTACTAGAGCTCGCGCACGCCAATTGAATTATCAGGTACTTTCGTTTCTTGGTAACTATTCCAATGTTCATGAGAATATGATGCTGCCTAAATTGGATACATTTGTTTTGCTTACAAATGAAGGGCCTACTGATATAGGGCAGAACCCTAGGTGGACGATCTTTCACGTTGGAGCGGATCCTACGGTGAATCACGAAGAACACGCGGAAGAACAAGAGGGAAAACACGGGGAAAACGAGAGAGAGATCACTCAACCGACAAGAAATCAATCACACAAGCGCTAGATCGATGAACACATAGAGTGGCACAAGATTCAAGAACAATAAAGGTAAAGATACACGAGTGCCCGTTTTCTCCGAGAGGAGGTCTTGATGGGTCCACCCTAGAAGGGGGTCTTGAATCCGCTTGGGAATCTTCTCCGAGAGGTCCTGATCTCCGAGGAGAAGTAGCTATGGACGAGCAAAGCTCTCACACAAATATGAGCTAACTTTGCTACCCTAACTAGGAGGAGGTGGAGCAGTATATAGTCATGGGCCACGAAGAAGTAAGTGAAGGGGTACATGTTCTGGCCCCAACACACCGTGGCGCAGACAGCGCCGGACGTCCGGAGGGTTCCGGCCGTCCGGAGGCTCGGAAGGTCCGGACGTCCGTGCTCTTTGGACGTCTGTAGATTCGCCTTGCATGCTTCGTCGGACGTCTGAGGGGGTCGGTCGTCCGGAGGCTCGCGGGTCCCGGACGTCCGTGATCTTCGGATGTCCGCAGATTTGGTTCGGTGGTCGCTGGCACGGACGTCCGAGGGGGCCGGCCGTCCGAGCTCGGGAGTCGCCGGACGTCCGGTCCTGGTTGGACGTCCGTCCTGGTCGGACGTCCCGCCGAAGCTTCGCCAGCTTCTCTCTTGGTCCTTGTACTTTGTGTCCTCGCCGCCTTGTCCATGGTCTTCCTCCTTGTTCCTGGTCATGCATAGCACATATATTTGAGGTAGTAACCATGTCTCACATGTGGGAAGTGAAGGTTCGAGAGGAGCGAGTTCACCTTGTGTCCAATGGCGCTTGTTCGAGGTCTCGCCATATGTCCACTCGGGCTTGAGAGTAGTCGGAGTGTACATGGTGATGAACGGGATGCTCCGCATCATCTCCCTCCCTTGGGAAAGATCCGACCTCGGATCGTGATCCTCATCACCATGGAAACGGTTGTCGAGACGGACTTGTAGTTGGACGGTTGAAGACATGGCGCAATCCAAGTAGTCCAAGGTGTCTCCGAGTGATAGACATGCAAAAAGAGCAAACACAAGAAACACTCGAAATACAATGGTTAGCGCACACAAAGTGTCCATCATGTAAGAATGAGTCCGCGGCGGCAAGATTGGTTGTGACAAAGCGCATGAAGCTTATCAAGATGATCTAGAATGAGATGCAAAGCATTCATGGGAACAAATGCAATCATTGTGCACACAATTGTGTTATGAGTATGAGCAATGCAACCACGGTGCAAAATGATGTCATAGTGAGACGGTTTATCAATAGCATGAATATGGCAATGGATGCTCAACATGATTATGTTATCATGCAATTGATGATAGGCAATGTGATCATTATGTATGAAGATGCCATCAAGAAAGATCACAACAAATTTGCTAAGAGAATGCACAAGTTCATATATCATGGATGACATGGGTAGAG
>JAHIAM010014472.1:0-12100 GCA_021605205.1 Aegilops longissima | reverse complement strand
TTTCGAGTGTCAAGAGCCGTCGGTTCGTGCTAGCCGATCGATCCACAAATTAAAGGGCCCGTTGTTGGTAGGGAGAATCTCGGATGAGCATCACCGGATTACGCCGACAAGCCTGAGATTCTTGTCCACCAGGTTTTGACACATGTTTGAGTCCGATATTCGTCTGAATTCCATCGCCAGGCCTCGCTCTTTCCATGACGAGAGCCGTGGGGAAGCCACTGTCAGACCCCGATTCCAAGTCACATCGACCTAGCTGGTAACACCTCATATCACTTTGCGCTCACGCACGGTATTCTACGGTGTCGCTTACCATGGCCCGGACCGCTTATGCCTTTTGGCTCACGATATGATAGTGTCGCTAGCATCCACATGACAAAGAACCCGGCCGACATGGCTAGTCGGAACCCAAAGCGCACTAACCTATGGGGACAGGCACATGAAACACCTCGAGCATGTCGGTCATCAACGTATGAACTTGGGCTGTAGCATCAACAGGACTCCGATCCCGGCTCAGAGGCTAGGCAGACTCCAAGTATCACCGCGACATTTCCAAGGGATGTATATAGGAACGAAATGAATCACATGCCGCCACCAAGTGTCCAAGCAGAGTGTCTAGCAGGACTCGTGAACCGGCTGAGCGGACTACTATCGCCGTAAGCACAAGACTTACATTTCCCATATGAGAGGCTGCCAAGGATAAACAACTAGATTGTCGGATCCCACTCATACCAAGCATTTCAATCATACACGCAATATGCCCGATATGAGTAAATACAACAAGGCATCACAACAAAACTCTACAACTCAAGTATTTTATTTAAGAGGCCCGAGGAGCCATACATAACATATTCATACGTAGGGGTCACATGACCCAACACTCAAGTCACACAATCATACAAGCACAAGCGAAGCAAAGTAGTCTGGTACGACTCTAGAAAGAAAGAAAGCTTGTTGGAGCCTTTCTATCTACAATGGCCCTTCATAGTCTTAGATCGCCACCGGGTGGCTAGCTTACTCGTCAAGTCAACATCTACATAGAACTGGCGAGGGGTATAGTCCTCCTAAAAATATTGATTAGCAAACATGAGTACAAAAGTACTCAAAGAAGTCTTACCACGTAATCCTATCATACATGCACATTCTCAAAGAAGGAAGTGGAGTTAAATGCAGAAGCCAGCTTTGACTCTTGGCTAAGCTATCCCACGTGACACACTTTGTAAAGCATTTGTCGCACACCAGTCCACTATCCACCATCACAATACTCCACTGCGGATCCTCTCTCGCATCCCCGAGAGGGCCATCCATATACTCACACTTATCTTGAGGCTTTTAGTAGTATCCATTTACTTGTCTATGAACTGATATAGGTAACCCAGAAGTCCTTCTCCGTGGACACGGCTATTCAATAGATCATATTTAACCCTCAGGGTATACTTCTTCACACACGCTCACCACTTATCGTCAGATACACGACATGTACTGCAACCTTCAAGCGAAGCCCAACGTGGGTGTCGGCCACAGCCTACCCTAAACACTCAAGTCCCTAGTCCAGTTTATCGCCTATTCGGTTCCATCCGCAGGAGTCCGCCGAGGTTTCCCATACAGCCCCGAACGATGTGTCAGTGGTTCCCGAGATACCAAACGGCACTGCACACCGGGCCACGGTGTTCACCGCAACACAACCCACCCCTAAGGTCAGCGCTATGCGGCCCCCAAAGATGCTACAAACACCGTAAACTACTTGCAACTCCTGACTATGAACAGGGGTGGTTAAGAAGTAGAGGGTCAATTAAGGATCCCAATGTGTGGTAGTAGCTGGTTCATGGATCACAAACACAGATCTCAGTCTTAAGTTCGCTTCAATGAAACAACCCACCATGTACTCCTACATGGCCTCTCATCGATACCTTTACCAAATCGTGTTCAACACTTACACTCGAACCAACACAACCTTTCACTCCAGCTCATCATCCCGATGAGCCAGACTCGACACAACTCTAAGCATAGCAAGCATAGCATGGTAGGAATCACAAACATGGCTCAATCAACTCCTACACATACTAGTGGGTTTCATCTAGTTATCGTGGCAATGACAGTCATGCAAAGGAAGTGGGTTCAACTACCGCAGCACACAACAGCTTGAATCGCGTTGTCTTAATGCAGAAATGAGAGCGTGTTTAGAACATGGGTTTGTATCGAATGTTCAATGAATTGCTTGCTCGATGGAACTGGGTAGAGAACTGCCTTCGATGGGTTATCGAGGTTATCTTCGGGCAGAACCTATCATGAAAACACACCAAAATAAACATACAACCAATATGCAACAATATGATGCATGCTATGACATGGCAAGATGAATGTGTGTTGGCCTAATGCAAGTTGAAGGGATAGGATGATCTCATTTGAACCAAAGGTTCAAATGATAGATCATGTGAGTTAGTCCTAATGGTGCAAAATCTTAATCTGGTTATTCAGCATAGTTAACTTGTTTTAACATGCATGAAACCTGTACCAATGGATAGAGTGTATTTTTCTGATAAATTTTCATATATAAATCTTTGCATTTGGAGTTATAGAATAAAAGTTATAAGCATTTGAAATTTGAATTATATTCTGGATTTTAGTATATAAAAATAATTCAGAATTTGAATTAATGCGCCAAGATGAGGTCAAGATGACGCCGAGGGTCAACGGGGTCGCCCAGGTCAAACTGACCGTGGGACCCGCATGTCGTTAGTTTAGCTAATTAGTTTTAATTAAAACTAATCCTAATTAGGTTAGCCGAGGGGTCCACTGCCATCCACCCGTAGGGTCACAGGCCCACGGTGAGGTCAACTCACCGCGCCCAGCCGGGCGAGGCCAGACGGCGGAGCAAGTGATTTGCACTTTCCGGCTCCAAATGGAGCGCGGGAGCATCTACGTAGCTAGAGGTGAGCCGCGGTGTTTGGTGGGTCGTGTTAGGGGTGGCGAGGGCGCCGCATGACGAGTCGGGCGGCGACGAGGCTCGCCACCGACGGGTTAGGAGTTAGCGGTTCGGCGAGGCACGGGAGTGCACGGTTAGCCTCTGGAGAGTGGTGAGTGGATGATAGTGGTGCGCAAAGGTGACGGAGGCTCTGCCGGCACGAGCGCGCAAGGGCGTGGGTTCAGCGATCGTGCGTGCTCATGTGGTGCAAGAAGGAGAGAACGGAGAGGATAGGGGGTAGCTAGGTTCAGTGAACCCGCAGGAAGCTTCGCGGGCCGGGGTGGACTGAGCGCCGGCGGCGATGATGGGGATCTCCGGCCTTGGACTCGGCCGAGGTCGGAGTAGTGGTCTCTGGGGTCTTGGAGCGAGAGGAACTAGCTGGCTAGGGGTAATCGGTGCGCGGAGCGCCGACATGGCGGTGAGGTGCGGACGGCGGGAGCACGGCGGCGACGGTGGCGTGTCGGCGATGGCGCCGCCGTGTCGAGAGCGAGCGAGAGAGAGGCGGGGGAAGTGAGGTGTCTGGGTTCGGGACGACGGTGGTCGCCCTGGTCGGCGAGGCGGCGAGGGCGAAGCAGCGGCGGCCAGCTGCGTGGCGCCTTACGGACGCTGGCCGGCATTAGCCTGCTCGCCTGCGAGCCAAGCAGCTACCGGGCGCGTTGGCTGGGCCGGGCAGGGCCGAGTCGGCGTGTAAGGTTTTTTCATTTTTAAACTTTTTCTATTTATGCAACTCTGTTTAGGGTTTTAAAATATCAAAACCTTTTCAAAATTACCAAAATGCTCCGGTCACTAGTTGAATATTCCCAACATGAAACATTTTAGTTTAACAATTTTTAACACTTAAAATATTTTTCATAATTTAAAATGCTCTTTCAGAATTTTGTGAATTAAATTTAGAACCCTTTGACCTAGAAAATGTCCCACCTTCTTTGACATGGATCTTAAACCCAAACAAAGAGGATGAGCATTTTGAAGGGCATTTGATTCATTGAATTAAATTTTAGTAAACCCTAGTTATTTTAAGGGGGTGTTCGGTTTCGCTTCCCATTTCAAATTCGATGAAATTTAAACATGATGCACACCCTAATGCATGGTCTATCCGATGTGACAACTCACCCCACTCAAAAGAATCTCGTCCCGAGATTTAGGATCTGTATAAAAAGGTGGGTACTCAAGTCAAGACGATCCTCCTTTCCCAAGGCTTCTTGCTCGGAATGGTTCGACCATTGAACCTTTAGAAACTTGATATTCCGACGCCGAGTGGTACGCCGGTTTGATCGAGGATACGAATGGGGTACTCGATAGGTGAGGTTATCTTGAGATCAAGCGCTTGTGGTCCACTCCACGGATAGGATCCGAGAAGCAACGCCGAGTTGGGAAACGTGGAAGACATCATGGACCTTGGAAAGATGCGGAGGTAGTTCCAATTGGTAGGCAACTTCCTCGCTTGGCAAGAATGCGAAGGGTCCAATGTAACGAGGAGCCAACTTGCCCTTGATATCAATCGATGGGTTCCTTTAAAGGAGAAACCCAAGGTAAGCTCTTCGCCAATTTCATAAGCCATAGGCTTATGCTTGCGGTCATATTGGCTCTTCCGACGAGATTGGGCTGTTTTCAAATTTCACAACAACGCGAACTTGTTCTTCCGCTTCCTGGATCATATCCGCCAAAGAGTTGTCTCTCCCGGTTTCACCGCTAAGAGGCGCTCACATTTTCGCCCATAAAGAACTTCGAAGGGGCTTTGCCAAACGGCTTGATAACTTGTTATAGTTTAACTCGCTAATGGAAGGCATTTTCCCAATTCATGCCGAAGAGATGACAGAAGCTCAAGCATATCCTCTAAGATTTGATTGACTCGCTCTACTTGACCACTTGATTGGGGATGGAAAGCGTGCTAAAGGAAAGACGAAGTTCATAGCGCTTTGGAAACTTTCCCAAAATCGAGAGGTGAAGAGACTACCACGGTCTGAGTTAATTTCCAATGGAACACCATGAAGGACACTATTCGGAGATGTACAAATCAGCTAGCTGGCTAGCGGTTATACTCTCACCTAAGGTAGGAAGTGGGCTACTTGGAAAGACGATCAACAATGACGAAGATAGCGTTATTCCTCTCTTGGTCCTGGAAACCCGTAATGAAATCCATACCGATTTTATCCCATTTCCATTCAGGAATGTCCAAAGGTTGAAGGGTACCAAGAGGTCGTTGATGCTCGCTTAACTCGACGACAAACGCCGCAGCTTAGCAATGTATTGAGCGATTTCTCTTCATCCTAGTCCACCAAAACCTCCGCGAGATCTTGATACATTTTAGTACTACCAGATGAATGGTGAGAGGAGAGTCATGAGCTTTTATGATCAATTGCCGAGCTGTTGTTTCTTGGGAACCACTAAGCTTTTCAAGAAGACAACACTGTTTCATCTACGGAGAAACATTTAGCAGCCCGCTAGCAATGTTCTCCTTGATCCGAGATATCCTCTATCATACCGAGCAGCTATGATTCGATCCGTGAGGTCAGGTTTCGCCACTGTGGTGGAAAGAAACTCGAGGAACAATGTGAAGATTAAGCTTACGAAATTCCTCGTGGAGAATTGGTTGACCTTGTTGTAACATCAAATTGTTACAGAGATTTATGACTTAGTGCGCCGCCATGACATTGGCTTTGCTCGGGTGTAGGATATTCCTAAGTCGAAATCTGTATCAACTCGACCCAACGCCTTTGCCTCGAGATTTAAACCGTGGGTGAAGATATTTTAGACTTTGGTGATCGGTAGATTTCGCAACGATTACCCGTAAGGTAATGTCGCAGGTTTTGAGTGCATGAACCATCGCCGCAAGCTCTAGATCGTGTGGGATAGTTATCCTCATGTGGACGAATCGTCGAGATGCGAGGCAATCACATGACGATCTTGCATGAGTATGCAACCTAGTCCTTGTCGCGAGGCCGCAATAGATAATAAAGTCCTTAGAAAAATCTGTGAATAAGTACGGAGCAGATGTCGCGCCTTTTCAGTTCCTCGAAAGCTGATCTCGACTGTGGCGCCCACTCAACTTTATCTTTCTTGAGGAGTTCGTTAGAGGTTTAGCAACTTTAGAGAAATTCTCGATTGCGGCGGCAATAGCTCGCTAAACCGAGGAAACTCCGAACTTGCTTGACCGATTCGTGGAGTCCATCAAGGACGGCTTGAACTCGCCGATTGACAGCACCTTTACCGAGATTACATGTCCTAGATAGGTCACTGCAACCAGAATTCACATTTAGAGAATTTGGCATAAAGGCGGTGCTCTCAAGTTTCATCAATACTAGCCTTAGATGTTCGCATGTTCTTCCTCATTCTTGAGTAGATGAGTATATCATCGAGGTATACCACATTTAATTTATCCAAATACTCCATGAAGATTGAGTTCATTAACCGAGAGAAAGTGGCTGGAGCATTGGTTAATCCAAGGACATGACGGTGTACTCAGATTGGCCATAACGAGTGACAAAGGCCGCTTTGGGTATGTCCTCGTTCTGATTTTGATTTGATGGTAGCCCAACCTCAAATCCATCTTGAGAAGATCGAGGATCCAGCGAGCTGATCATACGTGTCGTTGATCCCGGGAGCGGATACTTGTTCTTGATAGTGACCAAATTGACAGTCGGTAATCTACAACCATCCGATCCGCATCATCCTTCTTCTTGACGAAGAGGACGGGCAAGCCCATGGAGATGAACTAGGACGGATGAAACCCTTTTGCAAGGACTCATCGAGTTGTTTCTAAGTTCAGCTAGTTCTAGGGGTGCCATCTTATAAGGTCTCCTAGAGATTGGGACGGTTCCGGAACAAGATCTATCACTTAACTCGACATCCCCGCGTGTGGAACACCGCAGTTCTTCCGAAAGACATCCGGAAATCACGACTCACCGGAATATCTTCAGATCCGGAAGAGGGTTGGCATTTATGAGTAAAGTCGGCGCTTAGACACTCGGGTTAAAACATCCACCGCTTTTGCCCAAGGATGGGTAAGTTGAACGGTTCTAGTAGAGCAATCAATCTTAGCATAATGGGCTGACATCCACCATACCCAAGATGATGTTTATGTCCGAGGACTTGAGAGCTATTAGAGATGCAAGAAAGACTAATCATCGACAAGAATTTCATTCCCATGACTTATTCTAGAGGTTTGCCATCTAGAACCGTGGAGTTTGAATTTCCATGGAGGTGGCATGTCGCAGAATGTGGTGTTGTGCAACGCATAGCTCTTAAATAAATGAATGAGATGCTCCAAGATTCAAAGAACAATTGCGGATGGCAATTAACAAGAAGCGCATCGAGGACGACGCTAGATCCTCATAGGTTTCTTCAAGAGACATAGTTGACATGGCCACAGGTGGCAACGGCTTGGCATAGGGAACCTTTCCGCTGGTTTGCCGCCAAATGACTTTCCATTTGATTGGGGTTGTTCTGGGACACTCAATATAGTGGCCCGCCTCTCCACATTTGAAGCAAGTGATCACATTTGGCCGTAAACATTAGCAGTTGGACCCCATATGTCTTGGGTGGAAAATACGGTTGGTTGGGGCGAGGCGCTCAAGGATGGCCTCGGGTGTACTGTGGTAGAGCCAGATTTGGGACCCAAACCCGCGCTTCGGGAACCAGAGCCGATGATGATCCGTAATCACGGATGTGCTAGGAAGCTCAAATCGCCTCGCCGCCTTCGCGCCGATAGCCTTATTGACTAGCTTCGAGAAAAGGTACATTCATGCACGGAGATCTCGGCGTAGCTCGCTAAGTCCTTACGGAACCTCGCCGCTTCTTAGCATCGGTAGAAACTTCTTCGAGCATAACGCGTTAGCCTCCCAACCAGGGTCAGAGGCATCCACGCTCACCGCCTTGGGTGAAACGCAGAATTCTCACGCTTATGGTCCATAAGTCCTTCGAATATGGTGCTCATGAAGGCGGCATCGAATTCATCCTGTTGTAACTTGTCCAGCCGGACGATAGCCTCATAGTTTTCCCACCGAGACGGCGGGCCTTCCGATGATAGGCGGCAAAGGTAACTTTGTCAGCCTCGATACATTGGCGGAACGCAGCTTATGATGAATATCATGGAGCTAATCATCGGCGCCAAGTGGCTCGACGGAACATTTGAACTTTGGAGGATAAAGCTTGACAAATCATTGAGTGAAACCCCATCGCTTGGCTGGCGGGCTGTGTTTTGTTCAATGCGCCCAATAAGCGTTAGTTTCAAGGCTTATTTGCTCGCTTCAAAGATCACCTCACCAAAGATGGCGGTTGCGATTCACATTTCGCTGCATCGCCTCTCCCCGCCTCGAACAGCAGGAGAATTCGAGGTTGACCATCCCGGAGACAAAACAAAGGTTTAAACCAGGATGGCAGAATTTAACAAGGAAGTGCGGAAGGTAATGGACAAGATGGAATGCAAAGATGTTCATCCGATGACATGGTAATATAAACTGCCATATATATATACCAACGGTCATACACACCATTCATAGTTTAGTACAAGCCGACGGAGTACAACTATAAGGAAAGGCGCTACATCTCATCGGAAGCATTCCAACTCCTATACATTATTTTTCTACACTTCCGAATGATACACACTAAGTCGATTCCACGAGTCACGCAGACGGTGGAAACACAACTAGTACCATACTAGCAATACTACTACTATCTCGTCAGCTCCATAGTTCCTCATAGAAATCACCACCTGCACTGAAGTGGAACATGGTCGTCTGGGAATGCATAACCTGGGAGCCTCGTGGACCATAAGGACTGGATGTGGTCGGGACCCACAAAGGGTGGCGAAGAGGCCCACGAGGAGGAGTGATGCTCCAACCTTCACGCCACTCCATGAAGTCCGCAGACTCGCCCACAGGGTACAAATCTCCATGTCCATACATCCGCTTGCACGGTGCAAACCTAGTCGGTAGCCCAAAGGGTCGGAACGGGCATTATACAGCCCATACGCAAGCCCGTTCACGGGTCCTTGTCCTCCAACAACTCAAGAGTGGTACGGAGGAGTGAGTCCTCATGGGTTGCATCACCGACAAGCCCTCAAGGTAGCCATGCCCCGGAAGGGATGCCGCATATAGCGGAAGTCGGTTGCTCAAAAAGCAGCCCGCTCGAATAATAGTCATCATGGAATAGGCTGCATCTTGCATGCATATTCCAATAGTGATTCCGAGCCCATAAGAACAAAGTGAAGTGGCTCAAGAGTCTGGATAGGATGGATAAACCGACCGCATAGGTATTGGCTTTGATTGAAATCCTCGAACTGCCTCCCGACGGATATTCGTGATACCATCGATAACCAGCCTCAATCATCACCCTAACCAACATGGCGCAGGACCGCACACATCAATGCAGGAGTCAAGCTAACCACTTGGTTCGGGAACGGTGGCCATCCAAGCACAGCCATAATGCAAAGGCATTAGAATTCTAGGGAAAATCGGCAGATAACATCCAGAAATGCTCAAATCAAATTTGAGACATTCAAAATCAGATTTGCAAAACCACTCAACAACATCATATCAAGGTTCGTTCAAGTAATAGCATACTAAATTTAGTAACACCGAATCGAGGATGTAACCAACAATCCTATAAGGAACTACGGATTAGTAACACGTGAACCCGATAGAGAAAAGAGAGCCTAGTCCTAAACCCACGCTGAATGAGAAAAGGATGACTCGATCGAGGGCATAAGGTAAAGGAGTAAAAGAGCCTTACGCTCCTCCCACAATCAATTCCCTACATATAACTAAAGCATTTCTAGACTCAACTTCACCAGTTTGGCTTAGCGGACCACAGGCAGCCCTCGCTCGATGCCAACGCTGTCAGACCCCGATTCCAAGTCACATCGACCTAGCTGGTAACACTCATATCACTTTTGCGGCCTCACGACGGTATTCCTACGGTGTCGCTTACCATGGCCCGGGACCGCTTATGCTTTTGGCTCACGATATGATAGTGTCGCTAGCATCCACATGACAAAGAACCCGGCCGACATGGCTAGTCGGAACCCAAAGCGCACTAACCTATGGGGACAGATACATGAAACACCTCGAGCATGTCGGTCATCAACGATGAACTTGGGCTGTAGCACTGGCTAACAGGACTCCATCCCGGCGTAGCGTGCTAGGCAGGACTCCAAGTATCACCGTGACATTTCAAGGGATGTATAGGAACGAAATGAATCACATGCCGCCAAAAGGCCAAGCAAGAGGTGGCAAGGCAGGACTCGTGAACCGGGCGAGCGGACTACTATCGCCGTGGCACAAGACTTACATTTCCATATGAGAGGCTGCCAAGGATAAACAACTAGATTGTCGGATCCCACTCATACCAAGCATTTCAATCATACACGCAATATGCCCGATATGAGTAAATACAACAAGGCATCACAACAAAACTCTACAACTCAAGTACTTTATTTAAGAGGCCCGAGGAGCCATACATAACATATTCATACGTAGGGTCACATGACCCAACACTCAAGTCAACAATCATACAAGCACAAGCGAAGCAAAGTAGTCCTGTAGCACTCTAGAAAGAAAGAAAGCTTGTTGGAGCCTTTCTATCTACAATGGCCCTTCAAAGTCTTAGATCGCCACCGGGTGGCTAGCTTACTCGTCAAGTCAACATCTACATAGAATCCGAGGGGGTGGTATAGTCCTCTCAAAAATATTGATTACAAACATGAGTACAAAAGTACTCAAAGTCTTACCACGTAATCCTATCATACATGCACATTCTCAAAGAAGGAAGTGGAGTTAAATGCAGCAAAGGCCTTTGACCTTGGCTGTTTATCCCACGTGACACACTTTGTAAAGCATTTGTCGTTACAGCAGTCCACTATCCACCATCACAATACTCCACCGGATCCTCTCTCATCCCCGAGAGGGCCATCCACATACTCACACTTATCTTGGAGGCTTTTAGTAGTATCCATTTACTTGTCTATGAACCTGATATAGGTAACCCGAAGTCCTTCTCCGTGGACACGGCTATTCAATAGATCATATTTAACCCTCGCAGGGTATACTTCTTCACACACGCTCACCACTTATCGTCAGATACACGACATGTACTGCAACCTTCAAGCGGAAGCCCAACGGGTGTCGGCCCAGCCTACCTAAACACTCAAGTCCCTAGTCCAGTTTATCGCCTATTCGGTTCCATCCGCAGGAGTCCGCCGAGGTTTCCATACAGCCCTCGAACGATTGTGCAGGGTTCCCGAGATACCAAACGGCACTCGACATCAACATGGTTTACCGCAACACAACCCACCCCTAGGTCAGCGCTATGGCCCCCAAAGATGCTACAAACACCGTAAACTACTTGCAACCCTGACTATGAACAGGGTGGTTAAGAACGAGAGGGTCAATTATGATCCCAATGTGGTAGTAGCTGGTTCATGGATCACAAACACAGATCTCGCCTAAGTTCGCCTCAATGAAACAACCCACCATGTACTCCTACATGGCCTCTCATCGATACCTTTACCAAATCGTGTTCAACACTTACACTCTCGAACCAACACAACCTTTCACTCCAGCCATCATCCCGATGAGCCGACCGACACAACTCTAAGCATAGCAAGCATAGCATGGTAGGAATCACAAACATGGCTCAATCAACTCCTACACATACTAGTGGGTTTCATCTAGTTACGTGGCAATGACAGTCATGCAAAGGAAGTGGGTTCAACTACCGCAGCACACAACAGTTGAATCGCTTGTCTTAATGCAGTAAAATGAGAGAGAAGAACATGGGTTTGTATCGAATGTTCAATGAATTGCTTGCCCGATGGAACTGGGTAGAGAACCGCCTTCGATGGGTTATCGAGGTTATCTTCTGGGCGAACCTATCATGAAAACACACCAAAATAAACATACAACCAATATGCAACAATATGATGCATGCTATGACATGGCAAGATGAATGTGTTGGCCTAATGCAAGTTGAAGGATGGATGATCTCATTTGAACCAAAGGTTCAAATGATAGATCATGTGAGTTAGTCCTAATGGTGCAAAATCTTAATCTGGTTATTCAGCATAGTTAACTTGTTTTAACATGCATGAAACCTGTACCAATGGATAGAGTGTATTTTCTGATAAATTTTCATATATAA
>JAHIAM010014471.1:0-10320 GCA_021605205.1 Aegilops longissima | reverse complement strand
AGGGTTCCTCAAATTTTTAAATCTTTTCCCTTTCCAATTTCATTAACTTATGTATTCCAGTGCTAACCTTCCTTCAACTTTATTCATAATCTTATGATCTCCATTTATTTGGGCAATCTTTCTTTTCTTCCCTTCAAATCAACTATCCTCTCATTCTCCTCATTTCTGAAAATCTCCAACGTATTCTTAATTCATCATTTAACATTTCATGCTTCACCAGTTTTGCATTTGTGAATCAGTGACACTTGTAGCTTGACAGAACTTACCTTCATGAGTCCGCACTCTCATGATCTTCACTCAACATCAGTCCACCACTCTTGCACTTCTCTCAATTAGTTTCAGATTTTGTTCACAGACACTCACGAAAGCTCTTTCCTACATCCATTGTCAAATTCATCTTTCTCTCAACTTCTGATACACTCCCTAGCAAACCCGCTTCCACTTGATCTCACTTGCAGGATCTTCACGTCCACCACTAGTCAATGACACTCATCCAATTCTCACCTTGCTTCTCAAGGCTAGATTGAATTGTTGTCTAATTCTTCCACAGGTCATGCCTCAACCTCACACTTCTTGCAAGTTTGCACTTCCTGGTGATGGTCTCATCACATCCCAAATTGTTTCCATACTCCAAAGTCAACATTCATTACATCATGGGATCAATTCACCACTTTGCACAAACTGTTCTAGATGCGACCTACATGCCAACCTCAGAGATTGTAAGCTGTCAGCATGAATCATCCACAATTCACAACTCGTGGGATCATTTGACAAGTAACCAGAGTTGGTCGAAACTTCTCATGGCGATCTCGCCATTTCTGGAGATCAATGTTACAAAAGGACAAGAGTTACATTGCATCTCGGGATCAATCGTCATCTTGGGGACCAACGCTATACATGGGAAATTAAGAGATGAAAGTGCAACTATCCCTAGGTGGTTTTGGTAATTATAACAACATATAGCTCATTGAGCTAATGCTATTCCAAGACTATTATTTCGTGAAAGCTCAATGAATGGCATGGCATGGATGATGAAAGTGGATCCCTCAAAATACTAAGGACAAAGGATTGGCTCAAGCTCAAAAGCTCAAGACTCTTCATTTTACATTTTAGTGATCCAAGATCACATTGAGTCTATAGGAAAAGCCAATACTATCAAGAAGGGATGAGGTGTTGCTTAATGAGCCTCTTGCTTCATGTGCTTAGTGATATGCTCCAAAACCCTCAACTACTTTCCCACATCCACAAATGACCTAAACCTAAAGCCAAAATCGGTCACACCGATTCTTTCTATCCGCGCCACCGATTCCAAAAAGTCATAGCCACCGCCACAAACCCTAAGCAAATCGGTCTTCGATAGGGATCTCGGTCTCACCGAGATGGGGTTGTAATCTCTCTGCTTCCTTCGAACGCTTTCGGTCTAACCAAGTGAGCGATCGGTCCCACCGAGATTGCAATGTAAACTCTCTGCTTCTTTTTGTAACATTTCGTCTCACCGAAAGAGCAAATCGTCCCACCGAAGTTTACTCGACCAACTCTCCGGAAAGCTTATTACCAAATCGGTCTCACCGAAGTTTGTGTAATCGGTCTCACCGAGATTACGTTATGCCCTAACCCTAACCATATCGGTCTCACCGAGATGCATGTCAGTCCAATCAAAATCACTAACGGTCACTAGGTTTACTAAATCGGTCCGATCGAAGTTTAACGATTCGGTCCCACCGAGTTTGGTAAATTGTGTGTAACGGTTAGATTTTGTGTGGAGGCTATATATACCCTCCACCTCCTCTTCATTCGTGGAGAGAGCCATCGAACGAACCTACACTTCCAACTTACCATTTCTCGAGAGAGAACCACCTACTCATGTGTTGAGGCCAAGATATTCCATTCTACCATATGAATCTTGATCTCTAGCCTTCCCTGTTGCTTTCCACTCAAATCTTCTTTCCACCAGATCCAAATCCTATGAGAGAGAGTTGAGTGTTGGGGAGACTATCATTTGAAGCACAAGAGCAAGGAGTTCATCATCAACACACCATTTGTTACTTCTTGAGAGTGGTGTCTCCTAGATTGGCTAGGTGTCACTTGGGAGCCTCCGACAAGATTGTGGAGTTGAACCAAGGAGTTTGTAAGGGCAAGGAGATCGCTTACTGTGAAGATCTACCGCTAGTGAGGCAAGTCCTTCGGGTGCACGGCCATGGTGGGATAGACAAGGTTGCTTCTTCGTGGACCCTTCGTGGGTGGAGCCTCCGTGGACTCACAAGCACTGCTACCCTTCGTGGGTTGAAGTCTCCATCAACGTGATGTACGATAGCACCACCTATCGGAACCACGCAAAAACATCCGTGGTTCCAATTGCGCTTGAATCCTCCAAACCCTTCCCTTTACTTTCTTGCAAGTTGCATGCTTTAATTTCGCTGCTTATATACTTTTGCATGCTTGCTTGAATTGTGTGATGATTGCTTGACTTGTCCTAAAATAGCTAAAATCTGCCAAACTCTAAAATTGGGAAAAGGTTAAGTTTTTATTGGTCAAGTAGTCTAATCACCCCTCTAGACATACTTCAAGGTCCTACAAGTGGTATCGAGCTTTGGTCTCCATTTGCTTTGATTTCATAGCTTTTGGTGGTCATAGCCTTGGTTTCACAACCTAGGAGAGTATATGCCTAGCGAGGAAATTATCACCGAGAGGTCCTTACTTTGATGGTACTAATTTTGCTAGTTGGAAGCATAAGATGAAAATGCATATTCTGGACATAACCTCTACCGCTTGGGCAATTATTTGTATTGGCTTGCAAGGTGAATTCTTCGATGGGAGAGAACCAACTGCTGAAGCTAATGCGAAGAATTGAAGATGCTATTAATACAACGCCAAGCATGTGACATCATCTTCAACGGATTGTGCCCAAGAATTCAACAAAATCAGCCGTCTTGAGAATGCAAAGGAAATTTGGGATACTTTGATTGATATGCATGAAGGTACCGAGTCATCAAGGAATCCAAGTTGATGTGCTCCAAAGTCAGCTTGACAAGTTCAAAATGAAGGATGGTGAAGGTGTCGCTGAAATGTACTCTAGGCTTGTTTCTTATCACAAATGAGATTGCCGCTTAGGGAGTGAAGAGATGACCGATAAATTCATCATCAAGAAAATCCTAAGAGCATTGGATGGAAAGTATGATACCGCAGCACATTGATCCAAATGATGCCAAACTACAAAGATCTCAAGCCAACGAAGTCATTGGAAGGATTGTTGCTCATGAGATGTCACCAAGGATAAGGAGGAACTTCACAACAAGTCAAGTGGTGCTTATAAAGCCTCAAGTGAAGCCCCACATCATCAAGTGAGAAACCAACCTTCAATGAAGAATTGAGCTTAATGGTGAAGAACTTCAACAAATTCTACAAAAGTAGAAGCAAAGAAAGAAGCTCCAAGTCAAGGTCTTACAATGACAAGAGATCTTCTAGTCGAGAGCGAATTGCTACAATTGTGGAGACCCTGACACTACTCCAATGAGTGTACGGCACCCTACAAAAGAAGAGAAGATTCTCCAAGAAGAAGGAGCAAAGAGAAGAATCACCACCAAGAGAGAGGAGGAGTAGAGATGATCGCATGAACGAAGACCTCACGGAGAAGTAAGGATTCTAAAGGAAGGACAAGTCATCAAGGAGCTACACAAACAAGACATCAAGCTCATGTTGGTGAATGGGTTTCCGCCCGACTCACAATCACTCCGAGAGAAGCTATCACCCGAATTCCAATATACTCAAGATGAAGGTGTTGCCGGTCTAGCACTTGTGTCAACCAACTCCTACGACATATTTGACTCACCAAATGAAGGAATTGGAAGATGCTTCATGGCCAAAGGTCCAAAGGTAACACATCCCGAGTATGTTGATTTTAATAGTGATGAAGATGACTTGCTTGTGGATGATGATTTACTTGTTGACAACTCTAGTGATGAATACTATGATGAAACGTCAATTAATCATGCTAATCAAACGAATGACAATGATAAGGAGAAAATTGAGCTTAACTAAAGAACTAAACACTCTTAAGTTGGCTCATGAAACTATCTTCAAGATCATCGAACTTTAAGGCTCATGAGAAGTTACGCTTGAAAAGCTCAATCTTGAGCAAGAGCATGAGTTCTTAAAGGCAATCAATGATGATCTCCGCAAGAAAAGTTCTTCTTACATTGCCAAGCGCTTACTTATCTACTTACATGCCTCAAGTCAAGTCTAGTAACAAGTACAAGAAAGATACTTCCTCTAGTAGTAACAATAATAATGTCAAATCCAATGTTGTTGCTTCTAGTAGTTCTCTTGATTCCACTAATGATTCTCTTAGCCAAGTTACACTTGAGCAAGAAAATAGTTTATTGAAGGGAATTATAGAGAAAGGTGTTTACAAGAGCCTTGCCGGGAGTAAGCAATTCGAGGAAATTGTACTGAAGCAAGGAAGGCACCAGAAGAATCAAGGTGTTGGTTTTGAACGAAAGTTCAACGCCAATGGAGTTGAGGGAAGAAGATCAATACCCCAAGACAAAGTTTGTTCCTCAACAAGAGAAGTATGATCCTACTTCCTTCAAGGGGGACATAAGCTCAAGATGATCTTCCACCACAAGACCACAAGAACAAAGGCAAGGACAAGCTTCAAGAAGAGATTGATGCATTTGAAGAAGCACCCAAAGCCTCGCTCAAGTGGGTCCTCAAGACTACGCCAAGTTCTACTTCATCAAGTACAACTATAACTCCAAGGATTCCCATCAAGATGATGTGGATCCCAAGAAGAAGAACTAGAGAGTTCTTGAGGGTGACTCGCCAACATTCTTCACTCATATCATTTTGGCAAGAACAAGTGCAATCAACTTTCACATCTTGCACTAGTTCAAGGAGTCACAAACCCTCATGTTGGTAAGGCAAGGGACAAGGTAACCTAATGTTTTCATGGACATCATCTTGTGTGTGCATCACTCTATGTCTATGGATATTCTTGTTTGTTCCTTGTGGGACTAACCCATGTAGGCAAGTTGAAAGTGCACTCACTCCAAAGGATTGCTCCAAATGATCTACATCAACATTGAGCATCTACATCTTCAACACCTACATGAAGTCATCATCGATAAAACCCAAGGTTAGTTCATCCCTCTAAGGGGGATCTCACATCTAGGGGAGCTTAACTCAAAGAATTGAGTCAAAGCAACTCTAATGGTGTGAAACACATTAATGCATTATGTAAAAGTGGTAACCCCACTCTGAGCTTAACGATGAGTATGACCTATGATCAAATGTTCTCATTTGACTCTAAGTCAATATACTCATATAGATGACCTAGTCATCGCCAATTGCTTGATAGATGCTAGAATTGGTTGTGCATGCTTTGCCACATATTTCAATTGCCATCTTATTGTGTGAGCATGTTGGTGGTATTTTACTCATTCAAGGACATCCACTTGTTGTTTTGTTTGTTTGGATTTCTTCTTTGTGCCAAGTGGATGGACAAGAATGCCTAAGAACCTTCTTTAGCTATCTATGCTTTTCAGCCTCAAACCTCTATTCATGCTACATCACAAAATTTGATCAAGTCATCTTCGGAACCACTCTGTGAGGAGCACTTCGAGTCCCCGATTCATAGACTAAACTTCCAAACCTTTTAATGACTCGGTCTGACCGATCCTTCCATTTCGTCCCAACAGATCATCAAGTTGATCTCGAAGTTTAATCGTGCAACCGATTTGAACTTTTCGTCTCACCGATTGGCTGTAACTCAACATGCATCTGGTGCCACCGAAGTTGTTCCACTTGGCCACACCGACAGTGGTCGAGCTATATATAGCCACGGGCAAATTTTTGGAAATTCTCCGAAACCCTTCGCTCGCACAGGCCAGCTCGCTTCGGCCATCGTGGTCTCCTGATCATCTCTCCTCACCAAAGCAGCCTCCCGTCAAGGTCTTCACCGCCACAATCTGATTTCGGCCCTCACTACAGTCATTGTGAGCAAGTCCACCAAGTAGTTAGGTATGGACTTAATCTTTGTGCTATCCACGTCTGATTCTGCACATTGTTTCTATATTGATTCTGCCACGATTGAAACTCTTCTATCCAGCCAAAGTAGTTCATAGATTAGATGTGATTCAAATTTTAGGTTTGGCTTCCAACAAACCATCTCGACCCACCGAAGTTGGAAAACTCTGTCTCACCCGATTTGGCTTCATGCTATCAAGACGGTTTTAATTCTCGGCCCCGAATGAGAATTACTAATCGGTGCAACTGATTTGAGAATTTCAGTGAAACCTTTTAAAGCCTCGATACCACCCAAAAGAAACTCCGTCCAGTCCGAGATCACCGCTTTAGGTTCCAAATCTGTTTTGATCACCGAAGCTTGAAAATCGTGGATCCGAAATGCTTCTGTGAAAAACTAAGACTCAACTTTTGATGTCATTCTTTGCAAAAACCTCTGCATTTTGAGATGCTCATCTTTTCTATCTCATCTATAACTTCACTGTGGTCAAGTCAGCTTTTTGGCAAGATGTCTAATCAAAGGACAGCTTAACAGTGTCAAGAGCAGATGGACTTGAGTGAGGGCACTAGTCCCTCAACTTCAGATGAAGGGAGCAGTATACTTCCTAGCAATTTGCCTAAGGCTGCAACTAGGCAAAGGAGGAAAAGAACTTCAGATTCAGAGGATGAAGATTACAAAGTCGAGGAAGATGAGGCTACTTCCAAGAAAAAGGTGCTCAAGAAGGAATATGGCTCAACAAAGAATACAAAGCCGCATGAGGACCAAAAAGCCTAGACAACCAATATCCAAGGCAGAGCATCAACTCAACTCGCTAAAAGGCCTGATCCCAAAGAGCCACTGCTCAAGGAAAGAATAGGAAGGAAAGGGTCAAGAAGACCATGGCCAAAATTGTTGGTCAACCTTCCATGATGGAAGAGGAAGAGCTTGTGCACCAGCTCCAAAGGCAGCTAAGCTTATGGGAGATGCAATCAGATCTGGGGTGCAACATCCAAGCCCAAGGAAACACCCAAAGCTGCCTCCAAGGCCAAGAGTTCCAAAGAGGAATACTAGGAGTATTCCAATGCCGAGAAGAACAAGGCCCTAGTGCCCAATGTTGTCAAGATTCGAAGAAGAAGGACAGTTCTAAGAAAGCTCAAGCCCAAGATACTGCACACAATGATGCCCATCCTGTGGATCGAGGACATGAGAATCGTGAAGGATCTGGCTGAGACTGTGGAGAATGGAAGATCCATATGCTTCAAGAAGAAGAACTGCTGTTGACTACAAGTTCCACACAAAGGAACAACAGGACTTCTATGAAACAATTCTGTTGGACAAGAAGCCCATAGTCCTGTGACATGAGGTGGGTTGACTGAAATTCATCAAGGAAAATGAACAGCACTATCCTCGGAGTCAAGACAGCTTTGTTGCTTGTGGAGTTGCAGATTTTGTTGGATGAAGTTCACCAACCGGAATGATGAGCTTATCATGCGTTCTACTCCACAAAGACACTTTTACCCAGATGGAAGAATAGTTTGATGTCCAAGGTACAAGGTACCACCACTATTGAAGAATGGGAAAGTCCGATCAATGCCCCCAAGGAGAATGAGGATGACCTAGACATTTATGCAAAGAAGAAGTTGGGTCACAATTCAATGGCTCACATGTACAAGGAAATTCGCATAAGGCATTAGAGACTCACAAGTTTGGATCAGTTCACTCTTCCTGTGGTTGCCAACCATAAATTGATTCTCGAGGCACACTTTGTTGCCCAAGTCCGTGACCATAACATGATCAGAGGGCATGCCATCAACATGTTGCATGTGTTTGATGTGCCACGAAGTTCAAAGTCATGAGCCTGATCATTGAAACAATCAAGAGGACTGCAGCAGATCGTAAGAGGAGCTGTGGATATGCACCTCAGATTCAAGAATTGATAAACTCAAAGATGGGACAGGAAAATATCGCTTGGATAAGGAACACTTTCCACTTTATCCAGACTTTGAGGACAATGAGGTTGTCATGAATGAAGATGATCCACAATCGTTCAAGCTCAGAGAAGAAGGAGAAGGCAAAGAGGGAGAAGGCTGCCAAGATGCCAACTCAAGAGGAGGCATCTGAATATTTCTTGAAACCAAACAGAGCAGCTTGGTTACTTGATAACATCATCTCTCGAGGATTGAGAAGGGTTGCCCACCCTAACTCAAAACCAGGAGAGCTCTGGAAAGAATCATGGAACAAAAATTCTATGATCTAGATGTCAAGGTAACTCAGATTCGGGCCACAGGGAGCAGCTGCAGATGACATGCAGAGAGGAAGGGCAAGACTACCACCAATGTGTTTGCCAGAGTGCCCAGAGCCCAGAGGTCGTTGAAGTGCCAAGGATGCACACTAGAGCAACAACTTCAGCCAGCCAAGGTCCCCTACAGCCCAATGCAACCAGCTCCAAAGACCAACTCCTCCAGCTCCATCCACTTCAACTCAAGCCTTCATCCAAGGAGCCATCTCTACACCACCACCATAAGATCAAGCCTGAGAGTCGATCTAGCACTATGCATTTTCTATGAACTTTTTGGTAACTTGTTGCCAAAGGGGAGAAAAATGTATAGATCATAGGCTTTGAGAGAGAGAGAGTGTTGCTTTTGTTCTCTCTTGCTTTATTTGGTGGTTTTTCAATCTTCGTTTGCTTTTGGTTGAGATACTATGCTTGTGAGACATTGATGATCATGTGTTTGATCATAAGCTACACTTATGCATGCTTGATATTATCCTATCCATCTTATGTGATCATTCACTATGCTTGGTGATGAGTGCATGTATTCATTGTTTATTATTTTGAGCGCCCACCAAGATGTATGTGACATGGAAGAGTAACCCATGAGCCTAATTCATTGTGCATTTGCAGTCCAAAGCAAATCTAAAACTATGCACAAATTTAGGGGAGCTCTTGATTATCACATACTTCTCAAAGCGAAATGTTATTTAAATTTTATTATCATTTGTCGAAGTTTTGATCTATATGTTGTCATCAATTACCAAAAGGGGAGATTGAAAGTGCAACTATCCCTAGGTGGTTTTGGTAATTCATAACAACATATAGCTCATTGAGCTAATGCTATTCCAAGACTATTGTTTTAGGAAAGCTCAATGAATGGCATGGCATGGATGATGAAAGTGGATCCCTCAAAATACTAAGGACAAAGGATTGGCTCAAGCTCAAAAGCTCAAGACTCTTCATTTTACATTTTAGTGATCCAAGATCACATTGAGTCTATAGGAAAAGCCAATACTATCAAGAAGGGATGAGGTGTTGCTTAATGAGCCTCTTGCTTCATGTGCTTAGTGATATGCTCCAAAACCCTCAACTACTTTCCCACATCCACAAATGACCTAAATCTAAAGCCAAAATCGGTCACACCGATTCTTTCTATCCGCGCCACCGATTCCAAAAGTCATAGCCACCGCCACAAACCCTAAGCAAATCGGTCTTCACCGATAGGGATCTCGGTCTCACCGAGATGGGGTTGCAATCTCTATTTCCTTCAGAACATTTCGTCAACCAAGTGAGCGATCGGTCCCACCGAGATTGCAATGTAAACTCTTTGTTTCTTTTTGTAACATTTCGGTCTCACCGAAAAGAGCAAATCGGTCCCACCGAAGTTTACTCCGACCAACTCTCCGAAAGCTTATTACCAAATCGGTCTCACCGAAGTTTGTATAATCGGTCTCACCGAGATTACATTATGCCCTAACCCTAACCGAATCGGCCTCACCGAGATGCATGTCACCCAACCGAAAATCACTAACGGTCACTAGGTTTACTAAATCGGTCCGACCGAAGTTTAACGATTCGGTCCCACCGAGTTTGGTAAATTGTGTGTAATCTATATTTTGTGTGGAGGTATATATACCCTCCACCTCCTCTTCATTCGTGGAGAGAGCCATCGAATCTAACCTACACTTCCAACTTACCATTTCGAGAGAGAACCACCTACTCATGTGTTGAGGCCAAGATATTCCATTCCTACCATATGAATCTTGATCTCTAGCCTTCCCTGTTGCTTTCCACTCAAACCCTCTTTCCACCAGATCCAAATCCTATGAGAGAGAGTTGAGTGTTGGGAGACTATCATTTGAAGCACAAGAGCAAGGAGTTCATCATCAACACACCATTTGTTACTTCTTGGAGAGTGGTGTCTCCTAGATTGGCTAGGTGTCACTTGGGAGCCCGACAAGATTGTGGAGTTGAACCAAGGAGTTTGTAAGGGCAAGGAGATCGCTTACTTCGTGAAGATCTCCGCTAGTGAGGCAAGTCCTTC
>JAHIAM010014470.1:0-12476 GCA_021605205.1 Aegilops longissima | reverse complement strand
GGATCTCAGGGAAATTTTGGAGTTGTCATTAAAATGACTTTGGAGGCCTTATTTACAAGAAAGTGAGTGAGCACTACATTTATAAGTATATGTGAATGACATTTGTTGATCGGAAATAATGTAGAATTACTCGCAAAGCATAAAGGAGTATTTGAAGGAGTTTTCAAAGAAGGACCTCGTGAAGTGTTAATATTGAGCATCAAGATCTATAGAGATAGATCAACGCTGATAAGTTTTCAATGAGTACATACTTTGACAAGATTTTGAAGTAGTTCAAAATAGAACACAAAGAAAGAGTTTCTGTGTGTTACAAGGTGAAATTGAGTAAGACTCAAAGCCCGAACGGCAGAAAATAGAAAGAGAATGAAAATTCATTCCATACCTCATATAGGTCCTATAAAGTATCAGGCTGTGAACAGACTATTATACCTTTCTCGAGTTTTCAAAGGAATACAATTTTGATCTAATAGTAGATCATGGAAGCGTCAAGAATATCCTAGTGAGGACTAAAGAAATATTTCTCGATTATGGAGGTGATAAAAGAGCCCGTCGAAAGAGTTACATCGATGCAAGTTTTTACACCGATCCGATGACTCTAAGTCTCAATCTGGATGCATATTGAAAGGGAGCAATTAGCTAGAGTAGTCTGCAGAGCATTGTAGACATAGAATATTTGAAATACATAAGGCTCAATATGAGAATGGACTAAGCTTCTCTTTAAACAAAACATGATCACACCTTAGTACTCTTGGTGTTAATCACATAGCATGTGAACTAGATTATTGACTCTAGTAAACCCTTTGGGTGTTGGTCACATGACGATGGAACTATGGGTGTTAATCATATACAGGTATGAATATTGGTGTTAAATCACATGGCGATGGAACTAGATTATTGACTCTAGTCAAGTGGAGATAAGGAAATATGCCCTAGAGGCAATAATAAAGTTATTATATATTTTCTATTTCATGATAAATGTTTATTATTCATGCTAGAATTGTATTAACCGGAAACATGATACATGTGTGAATACATAGACAAACCGAGTGTCACTAGTATGCCTCTACTTGACTAGCTCATTAATCAAAGATGGTTATGTTTCCTAGCCATGGACAAAGAGTTGTCATTTGATTAACGGATCACATCATTAGAGAATGATGTGATTGACTTGACCCATTCCGTTAGCTTAGCACTTGATCGTATAGTATGTTGCTATTGCTTTCTTCATAACTTATACATGTTCCTATGACTATGATATTATGCAACTCCACGGAGGAACACTTTGTGTGCTACCAAACGCACAACGAATCGGGTCATTATAAAGGAGCCTACAGGTGTCTCCGGGTACATGTTGGGTTGGCGATTTTGAGATTAGGTTTTGTCACTCCGATTGTCGGAGAGGTATTCTAGGCCCACTCGTAATGCACATCACTATAAGCCTTAAGCATTGCAACTAATGAGTTAGTTTGGATGATGTATTACGACAGTAAAGAGACTTTGCGAACTGAGATTGAACTAGGTATTGAGATACCGAATCGAATCTCGGCAAGTAACATACCGATGACAAAGGGAACAACGATGTTGTTATGCGGTTTGACCGATAAAGATCTTCGAATATGGAGCCAATATGAGCATCCAGGTTCCGCTATTGGTTATTGACGGAATAGTTCTAGGTCATGTCTACATTGTTCTCGAACCCGTAGGGTCCGCACTTAAGGTTTCATGACGTTATATTATGAGTTTATGAGTTTTGATGTACCGGGAGGTCGGAGTCCCGGATGAGATCGGAGACATGACGAGGAGTCTCAAATGGTCGAGATGTAAAGATCGATATATTGACGACTATATTCGGAGTTCGGAAAGGTTCCGAGTGATTCAGATATTTTTGGGAGTAACGGAGAGTTACGGAATTCGCCGGGGAGAATGGGTTTATTATACGGGAGTAGAGGAGAGAGGCCAAAGGAAGGAGGCCGAACCCCCCCTCGGTCCGAATTGGACAAGGGGCAGCCCACTTTTCCTTCTCCCTCTCCTCCCTTCTCCAACAAGGCAAGGAGGAGTCCTACCTCCTCTTCCTTCTAACAAGGAAAGGAGGAGTTCCACTCTGGGAGTAGGACTCCCCCCTGCCTCCATAGGCCGGCCGCCCCTTGCTCCTATATATAAAGGGGGCACCAGACAACAACAATTGATCCTTGAGATCTATTAGCCGAAAGTGCCCCTCCACCATAGTCCTCCTCGATAATATTGTAGCGGTTAGGCGGCCTCGTGACGGTAGAACATCAAGATCTTCACCACGCCGTCGGCCGATTGAACTCTCCTCGACACTCGGCTGGATCGGAGTTTGAGGGACGCCATCGAGCTGAACGTGTAGAACTTGGAGGTGCCGAGTTTCGGTGCTTGATCGGTCGGGCCGTGAAGACGACGACTACATCAACCGCGTTGTTCTAACGCCCTCTTACGGCCCAGGGACGTGGACATTACTCTCTCTCTGCTATGCATCACCATGATCTTATGAGCGAGGAAATTTTTGAACTTACTACGCTCCCCAACATGTACGAGCATATTTTCTTCTAGGAACATTTTGTTATCACATAGAAAAGCAGTAGGGAAGATGAAGTGCATCACATAGAAATTACCAAATTTTATTAGATTTTTCTTCTAGTTATTATCAAATGAAATTGCACATTTTCTCCTTGATGCCAAAATACCTTTTTTAGTGTAGAGTATTTTTCAGTTGCATGAACAACATTTTTTCGCAGCAATTTCTTTTCAACTACAATCAGATAGGACATATAAATATTGCAAGGATTCATAATGAGGGTCAACATTTTAGCTAAACATTGAATAATTTTTGTTTTCAAATTTCTCACTCAATATGTTCAATTTTTAGCAAAGTTCATACCATTTTTTTCCATCAATTTTTTCCAACGGAGGCTTCAAAGGAGAAGGCTATGTGTATGTAGTTGTGATGTTGCTATGTGAATTTTAATTTGATGCATACATATTTTGCAATGCATATGCAACTACCAATACATTAAAATGTGAGGTTGTTGTGGCAGAAAAAGCTGCCATCGGATACTTTTTTAGTGTCCGGGTGTATCGCCCGGCGCGTTATATCTCCCACGGTCGAGGCACGACTTAGAGGCATAACCGCATTGAAAGCAATGTCGCAAGTGAGGTAATCTTCACACAACCCATGTAATAATTAAGGAAAGAGATAATAGTTGGCTTACAATGCCACTTCACACAAGACATAAATAAACATCCATCATTCGAGTACACTCAAGGTCCACCACGGAACCAAAATAAAAGAAGATACCCCAAATGCTACACGATCCCAATCGCCCAACCGGCACCACTATCGATCATCCGAAAAGACACATAGTAACACCACGCCTCGTCGAACTCCCACTTGAGCTCGGTTGAATCACCTGCACCGCATCGCGGAACTCGCAACTGTTTTGAAGTATCCGTGAGTCACGGGACTCAGCAATCTCACACCGAGATCAAGACTGAGTAGTAAAGGAAGTAGCAAGCGATAGCATATATGGTGGCTACTTCCAAAAGAGAGCGAGAAGAGGAGCAAAGCACGTCGTGAAACTAGTAGTGATCAAGAAGTGATCCCGAACTACTTACGCCAGCATAACTCCAACACCGTGTTCACTTCCGGACCGCCGAAGAGACCATCACGGTTAACACACGCGTTGATGTGTATTTTATTGAGGTCAACTTTGGGTTTTCTAACCGGACATTAACAAATTCCCATCGCCTATAACCGGGCACGGCTTTCAAAGATATTACCGCAGGGTGTCCCAACTTAGCCCATTATAAGCTCTCACGGTCAACGAGGATATTCCTTCTACCGGAAGACCCGATCAATCTCGAATCCCGACTACAAGACATTTCGACAAATAAAACAAGACCAGCAAAGCCACCCGGACAGCCGACAACCCGATAGGAGCTGCACATATCTCGCTCGTGGCACATCCGGATGAGACAGCTACAGTAAAACCAAGCCTCGAAGTTTCCTGCGGTGGCTCAGGAGCTCGGTTGGGCCAACACCAAGGAGCACGGTCCGGGGGTTAAATAAAGATGACCTCGGCTCGCAAAACCCGGGGAAAAGGCTTAGGTGGCAAATGGTAAAACCAATGTTGGGCCTTGCTGGACGAGTCTTATTCAAAGGAACTGTCAAGGGGGTCCCATAAATCACCCAACCGTAAGGAACGCAAAATCAAGGAACATAACACCGTATGACGGAAACTAGGTGGCAAGAGGAACAAAACACTGGCATAAGGCCGAGCCTTCCACCCTTTACCAAGTATATAGATGTATTAAAATATAGCAGATGTATATATATATTGTGATATCCCCAACAAGTAAACATGTTCCAAAGAGGAACAACATCTCCATGTTCCAACAAGGAACAAACTTCAGCTTCACCGCAACTAGCAACGCTTATAAGAGGGCTGAGCAAAGCGGTAACATAGCCAATCAACGGTTTGCTAGGAAAGGATAGTTAGGGCTGACATGGCAATATGGGTGGCATGATATAGCAAGTGGTAGGCATCGCAGCATAGGCATAGCAAAAGAGCGAGCAACTAGCATAGCAAAGATAGAAGTGATTTTGAGGGTATGGTCATCTGCTCGCAATGTTCTCAGAGTTGTCGAAAGCTTGATCCTCGAAAACGTTCTCAACAGGCTCCTCGCTCACGACTCGCCTCCCGACTCTACCCAAAGCAACAACACAAACAAAGGAACCACAATAAATCACGGTGCAATGCACAATCACATGATGCAAAACATGACATGATATGCGGATGCGATATGCAATGCGATAAAGGCCCTGAAGGTAAATGATGAACCAGGCATCAAATTGGCAAACCAAGCAGCCACTGAAAGATGAGATGATTTCGTTGAAATCGATATAAAGATCACCGAAACGGATGCACGGTTTGCAAATGGCAAGCAAAACAAGAATGGCGCAAATCTGCCATTAACAGCATGATGCCACTTAGCAAGCAACAATTAATTGCTACTGCACCCAAACGTAACAACAAAGCACATGGCAGTGATCTACATGATGCTCGACAAAAGATGAGCACTGAGCTAGGCTAGTTCACATCATAACATGTTCAAACAAGCATGGCAAAAGTGCAATAATAATCAGGCTGGACATGGCAAAAACAGCAACAGGTTGCAATGTTCAGAGCATCAAAACTACATGCTACAGGAACTTAAAATAGCAAAACATGGCATGGCATGAATCTACTCAAAGCCTAGAACAAAAGTCCCTTACTGACCATAAGCCAAAAAGGACTAGAAAATATAGTAACACCCATGTCAATATTGAAAGTCTGTTAACAGATTCAGCAACTTGACATGTCAAAACTGATAACGAGATGGCATGTTTACAAGCTCAATGCACTCACTACAGAGCCTCAAATGATAAACTAAGCATACATACATCAAGAAGACATGACATAGAAGACATACATGGCAAGAACACTAACATAGCATATATGGATCAACCACAACAAGCTTGGCAAAATTGAATAACACGTATACAATCTGCCAGGAAACATTTGTAGCAAAAGTAGAGCTCGATTGACTCAAGCTATGGCATCCCATAATTGCAAAAAAGGCATGGATGGATAGAGCAAGTCATGCTTTACAAAACACCCTTACTGAAGTATCTCAAAATATGCATAGATCTCCGGTATCATCAAGAAAACATGGCATCAAAATCAGCTAAAACAGGGCTGAAATCAGCAACATTAGGACACCTACTTTATGCTTGTGCTAGTCACCAATAGATCACAAAATACATATAACCCTGAAAGATGGCATGGCATTTTACAAAACATGTGGAATCAAATCCATAGGGTGCACATATTAATCATGGCAAAATAAAAAAGTGGTCCATAAAAATCAGAAACTAACAGCACATAGCACTCTTCAACAGATTTCGGCATCAAGATGAGCTCAAATGAAAATGATGCAATGGAATGAAATGATCTACTCTTCGAGGCGAACATTTTGACATATTATACGAAAATGGATCTAGGATGCGTCATGATGACGAAAAGGAAGGAAAGGAAAGGTCAAGGCGCTCCCGAGGTCGGATCCGACGGATCGAAGGCGGCGGAGGTCGGGAGGAGGTGCGGAGGGGCGGGTCGGGCGGGGCGGGCGGCGCCGGGCGGGCCGAGGCGGCGGGCCGGCAGGCGAGTCCGGAGGAGGGCGGAAGGGGGCAGCGCAGGCGCGGGGAGGCGCCGGGAGCCCGAGGGAGCGACGGCGGGCGGGCGGGGCCAGGCGAGCCGCCGGGCCATGGGGCCGGGCATGGCGCTGGGAAGCGGGCGTGACGGGCGCGAGGTGGGTGGCTGAGGGGCGGGCGGCGATGCGGCCGGATTGGGTCCGGCGAGCGGGCGGCGGACGGTCCGGCGGGATGGACGCTCCGGCCGCGGAGGAAACCTAGGGTTAGGGTGGAATGATCCGGATTTTGGGAGGTGTTTAAATAGGCATAGAGGGAGCTAGGAGAGTCCAAATGAGGTGAGTTTACCACACGTCGGATCGAACGACGGAGAGCATGGATGACTTAGATGGGTTTTGGGCTGTTTTGAAAGGGTGTTGGGCTGCAACTTAAAAGAGGCCTTTGAAGGTGGTTAACGCTGAGTACCAAACGAGCTCCAAATGACCAAACTTGACCGTGGTCTACGGTGGTATACCAAGGCCACTAGACAAACCTCGGTCCATTTCGAGAAGGTTTAATACCCGCAACGGAAAAACGTAAAAGGGACCGGGAGATAGGAGTCGGATTGCAAAACGGACAACGGAAAAATGCTGGAATCATGAGACTAACACGTATGCAAATGCGATGCACATGATGACATAATATAAAATGCATGACATGGACAAAATGCAAAAGAAGAAAACCCAACCGGAGGGAATATCATATATCAATGCCGAAAATGGCAAGAGTTGGAGTTACAAATATGGAAAGTTACTCCGGGTGTTACAACACTCCACCACTACAAGAGGATCTCGCCCCAGATCTAGGACCGAAAGAACTCCGGATATTCGAACGGAGGTGATCCTCGCGCCTGGTAGCTTCTCGTGGAATGGTGTGACCACTTCACTTTCAGGAATTTGATTGACTTGTTGCAGTCTTGCGCCTTCTTCAAGAATAGCAACGGGTGCTCATGATAAGAGAGATCTTCTTGAAGGTCAATCTCTTCGTTGATAGTGCTCAGAGTCTTGAAGCACTTTGGGTGTGACACGTGAAACACATCGGCACGCTTGCAAAGTTGGATGGAAGCTCGTTGATAGGCTAGATCGCCTTTTCCCAATGATCTTGAAAGGACCCACGATCTAGGGGCAAGCTTCCCTTTGATACCGGGTTCAGTCCTTTCATTGGAGAGACGCGAGGTAGACATGGTCTCCGATTTCAAAAGCCACATCACGGTGCTTATCATCATAATAGTTTTCCGGCGCGATTGGCGGCTTTGAGATTCTCAAATGACTTGCACATTTCTTCCGCTTCGGATCAAGTCATTGCCAAGAAGTTGGCGCTCAATGCCCTGCACTAATTGAGAGGAGTACGCACTTTCGCCATAGAGAATTTCGAATGGGGCCTTCGCTCAACTCGCTGGAAGCTGTTGTTGTAAGAGAACTCGCATAAGGAAGACAATCTTCCCACTTCATACCGAAGAAATGACACAAGCCCCGAGCATATCTTCAAGGATTTGATTTACTCGCTCAACTTGGCCACTTGTTTGAGGATGGAAAGTCAGGTCAAACGAATGTTGGTGCCTATGGCCTTCAAAAGAATCCCAAAACTTGAGGTAAAGATGCTGCCACGGTCCAAGAGATCACTTGTGGAATGCCGCAAGGAGACAATTCGAGGTGTATAGCTCTGCCAACCGAGCTGCTGGATGGATTCTTTGATAGGAAGAAAATGAGCCACTTTAGTAAGCTTGTCAATGACAACGAAGATAGCATCATTTCCACGCTTGGACTTTGGAAAGCCACACGAAGTCCATTTCAATATGATCAAACTTCCATTCAGAATAGCAAGAGGTTGGAGGAGACCAGCTGGTCTTTGGTGTTCTGCTTTCACTCTTCCGCAGACATCACACTCATTCACGAATTGAGCAATTTTTCGCTCATTCGAGTCCACCAATATGACTGCTTGAGGTCATGGTACATCTTCGATTTCCGTGATGAATGGATAGAAGCGAATTGTGAGCCTCGCTCATAATGACTTTTCTCGATCACCCTTAGGAACCACAATCCGTCCTCAAAGAAAAGAGTGTCTTTGTCATCAACGTGGAAGCACTTGTACTTGAAATGCCCTTGTCGATACCACGCTTCACCTTTTTCACCATGGCATCCAAGTTGAGCCTCACGAATCTGATCTTCCAAAGTAGGAGAGACTATGAGGTTGGCAAGAAAGCCTTGAGGAACAACTTGAAGATTCAGCTATGGAAAGATTCACGAGATCCGCTGAAAGGGCTTGAGGATTAGACTGCTGCAGAAGCTTTCCTGCTCAAAGCATCTCGAATGACATTGGCCTTGCCGAGTATACTCAATACTTGGGTTGTACTCTTGAATCATTTCACCCATCGAGTCTGCTCGAGGTTGAGGTTGGGCTGAGTGAAGATGTACTTGAGACTCTTGTGATCGTGAAAATGTCCACTTTCCTTCCCAACAAGAGATGTCTCCATGTAATCAATGCATGGACAACTGCCGCCAACTCAAGATCGTGAGTGGGGTAGTTCTTCTCTGGGCTTCAATCGAGAGGTATAAGCCACAACTCTCTTCTCTTGCATTAACACAAGACCGAGACCTTGAAGAGAAGCATCACAAAACTTCAAATGGCTTGGATTCATCAGAGGAGTCGAACAGAGCTGTGACGAGTTTCTCTTTGAGGGTATTGAAAGCAACGCCACACTGGGAGACCGATATACTTCACATGCTTCGAGAAGGTTGGAAAGAGGCTTTGCAATCTTGGAGAAGTTCTCAACGAATCTTCGCAATAGCTTGCAAGACCAAGAAAATCATGAGCTGCTTGACATTCCGAGGAGGTTCCCAATTCACAATTGCGGACACCTTCTGGATCAACAAATATGCCCTTGGCGGAGATGATATGACCAAGATAAAGCACTTCATCAAGCCAAAATTCACATTTGGAGAACTTAGCATAGAATTGGTACTCTCGAGCTTTTAGCACCAATCGCAAATGTTTGGCATGATCCTTCTTATTCTTGGAGAAGACCAAAATATCATCAAGATAGACCAAGACAATTCATTGGTGTAGGGGTTGAATATGAAGTTCATCATCCGAGAGAAAGTTGGAGGAGCATTGACGAGGCCGAAAGACATGACAAGATATTCATAAGAACCAAAGCTTGTTCTAATGCGTCTTGGGAATATCTTGTTCACTAATGCAATCTGATGATACCCCATACGAAGGTCAAGCTTGAGAACACCGAGCACCTTTGAGTTGCTCGAAAAGCTCATTGATGTTGGGAAGTGGATACTTGTTCTTGATTGTCTTTATTCAATGGACGGTAATCGACGAAAGTCGGTCCGCGCCATCCTTTTTCGGACAAAAGAACACCACAACCCCAAGGAGATGAACTCGTCCGATCAAAACCGACGCTCTTGTTCATCGAGCTGCTTCTTCAATTCCTTCAGCTCATCAGGTCCAAGCTTGTATGGACGCTGCAACGGGTTCAAGCGTGCTCAAGATCGATAACGAACTCAATGGCCGATGAGGGCATACCCGAAGCTCTTCCGAAAGACATCTTGGTACTCAAACGATCGAATTGAGAGATGGCATTCAGTTCCCTTCTCATTGAGAGAAAACAACCAATGGTTTCATCACGAGCGCATAGATGATCACATCATTAGAAGAATGAGTCAATTGAATTTCCCGCAGCACAATCAATCTGAGCTTGCTTGATAAAGCCACCCATTCCGAGAATAAGATCAATATCCGAGTCACCAAGAACAATTGGTTTAGCAGAAATCTATAATCCCCATCTTGATACAACATTCGAACCAACATGGTAGATCTCAAACGTCCGGAGAAATAACTTGCATAGCTTGAGGTAATGCCTCGATCAAAATTTGCTCATGCAAAAGGATATGACATGAAAGAATGCGATGCACCAAGATCAAATAAGACTTTTGCAGAATATCATTAACGAGAGATTACCCATTAACACATCGAAGACTCCTCCGCTTGAGCTGCATTCATCATATTGACTTTTGCAAACTTGGGATTATGCTTGACCACCGCATTGCTGGAAGATTTCACGAGGAGGAGGCGGAAGACGCCTCGTTGAAGCACTTGTTCGATAGTGACCCTTCCGACACTTGTTGCAAGTGACCTCGAGAGCGGATGGTAAGGAGCACTTGACCTTGGAGCTTGAGAATTAGACTTGTTCGATAGCTTGGGTTGGGTGGGTGGGAAGATCCACGCCACCGAGTTCTTCCCGGTAAGGCCGACGGAACGGAGGAGGGGGTAAACCTGCTGCTTGGCTGCCACTTGAGAGGACGAAGAGGACTGAACTGCATCCTCGATTCTCTTCTTAGAAGCCTCGATTTGAGCTGAGCCGCTTCTTGCTTGAGAGCCATGTTGTAGAAATCATCTACTTATCCGCTCAAACAGACAAGAGGTAATTGCGATCTTCTCTCGCACCACCGAATGATAGATCATACTCCTTTCATCGACGCCTTGCTTAGCAAAACGAAGCAGCTCGAACTGGATATTGTATTGATAGACGACATGTTGCCTGCTTGAGATTGCGGAACTCCTCACGCTTGCTCTCAACAACACTTTTCGAATGTGGTGAGCTCAAATCACGGCGAACTCATCCTGTAATGACACGACCTCCTGAATCTTTGTATTTGTGGAACCACTCAGCAGCTTGATCCTTGAGTTGAAACGATGCAAACTTGACAAAGTCCTCGGTCCGACATTGCTACCAAAGTGCTTGCAGATGTCCACTAACCAATCGTCAGCTCATGGCCTCAACACGTAAACCGAAAGACTTCGCGATTAGCGAGGAACCGATCGGAGTAGCAAAGTGTGGCTGATTGTTGCCTTGACCTTGATTGCCTTGCCCGAAGACGCTTCTTGCAAGAGCTGCAAAATCATCCGAGCATTGGCATTGGTGGCTGCCATGATAGCTTGCCGGCCTCGAGGCGGAGGTGGAGGTGGAGGTGGAGGATTGACGATCCCCATCATTGCGATCCGGATTCGACGCTCAGGAGCCATCCCAAGAGGGTGACATCCGTTAGTCCTTTGATAGACAAATAGATAAGTAGAATCAACGGATAGAAATTGCAACATATAGTCTTCACAATAAACATTCAACAAGAATGAACGAATGAATTCCAAAGTTAATCATCACACGCCCATTAAGGTGAGAAGCCACTTAGATAAAGATATGGAAACAACATCTGTTTAGAAACAAATCAATATCACAATGAAAACAAAAGATTGGCTTCTAGAATGAGCCGAACAAACACATGATAGAGATTTCGCCAAGTGTTGTGGTGGGGCCCACACGGACACGACGATAGCGGACGCCACGAATGACTAACAAGACGCCCCGAATCAGCATAGCCAAGGATTCTTTAAGACGCCTCACGACCACAGAAATCGACCGTGAATGGGCGGACCACTAGACGTTGAACCCCAATCTCAAATCATACATCCGTCGGAAAGAATATCCTCGAGCTACTAGAATTCCACCTATAAACTCAAACTTTCGGTTATGCAATCTGGTGTTGGGGATAAGGGACACAAAATATATCACCCAAAACAATACCTAGATCCAAATTGATCCATCCCAACACATAACCAAGAAATCCTCGAAATCGTGGTACCTCGACCTTAAAAACATCCGTTGCAAGTCATGGAATACTCAGACTGCCACAAGATCGGGCTATCGTTATCTCACCAACAACTGCACAAAAGAGATTTGATGGAAAACTCGTATTCCAGAACGAACGATAAAATTGTGACGACAACACCTGAGCTCAACTCCCGGACACCGCCACAACCCCTAAATGTCGAGGCACCAAGAACAATGTTCTCGCCACAAAACCATCGAACGATTCCAAGATACCCACGTGATCCTAAAAAAAATTTAGTGAAATTTGAGAAGAGGAAGAGTCAAAACTCTACGCCGATACCTCACAGAGCCATTAAGGACGGAAGTAAAAAGAATCCTACTCCGATATATATAATCCTAAGACTCAAAACATTTTCCATTCTAGACTCAACAACGCCGCAAACAATCAAGTAGGGGGCTTGTGGGAAGGCTCGAACCAACATGCCGCCGGCTTTATCTCCCGGTCGAGGCACGACTTAGACATAACCGCATTAAAGCAATTCCAAGTGGGTAATCTTCACACAACCCATTAATAATTAAGGGAAAGAGATAATAGTTGGCTTAAACCCACTTCAC
>JAHIAM010014468.1:0-11484 GCA_021605205.1 Aegilops longissima | reverse complement strand
GTTCCTCCTAGCGGTTTTTCATCCAGCCTTATGCCTGATTCAGAACACCAATCGCTTAAGGTCGGAATAAAGTCAATACAAAACTCAATGACCTCCTCATTTTGATGGCCCTTGAGATGCTTCCTTCCCTAGCACGGTTATGAACATATTTCTTTAAGACTCCATGAACCTCTCAAAGGGGAAACATATTGTGTAGAAATACAGACCCAAAACGTTAATCTCTTCAAGATAGGTGAACTAGGACGCTTTGTCATGATGTTGAAGAAGGATGGTGGGAAACACCAACTCAAATCGACAAGACATTGCACCAAATCATTCTAGAACCTTGGTATGATTTCTCGATCGACATTCCGAGAGATTGCATTGAGAAATGCACATAGCTTCACAATGGCTAATCAATGTTTTCCTAGAGAAGCCCTGGGAACGAGTAATTTCAAAAATTTCCTACGATCACGCAAGACCATGGTGATGGCATAGCAACGAGAGGGAGAGGTCCCCCACGCACTTGAGACCGAAAAGCGGCTTATATCAACGCGTTGATGTACGCCTTCACGATCCGACCGATCCAAGCACCGCATCTGCACCTCCGAGTTCTTAGCACACGCTCAGCTCGATGACGCATCCCTGCCCGATCAGCAAAGGCGGGAGGAGTTCCATCAGACGACGGGCAGGACGATCTTGATGTTCTATCCGCAGGGCTTCGCCTAAGCACCGCAAATATGACCGAGGGGAATATGGTGGAGGGGCACCGACACTGCTAAGGGACGATCACAAGATCAACTTGTGTGTTCTAGGGTGCCCCCCGCCTTGATATAAAGGGAGCAAGGGGAGGGCCGCCGCCCAGGAGGCGCGCTAGGAGGGGGGAGTCCTCCCAGTAGAGTAGGACTCCCTTCCTAGTCCTACTAGGAAGAGGGAAGGGGAAGGAAAGAGAGGAGAGGAGAGGGAAGGGGCCGCGCCTCCTAGTCCAATTCGGACTCCATGGGGGGGCGCCACCGTGCAGCCCCTCTCTCCTCTGGCCCAATAGGCCCATTACTTCCGGTTCCGTAACCTCCGACCGTTTTCTCCGAAACTTCCAACCTTTCCGTGTCCAAATATAGCCTCCAATATATCAATCTTTATGTCTCAACATTTCGAGACTCTCATGTCCGTGATCACATCCGGACTAACTCCTTCGTACATCAAAATACATAAACTCAAATATAACCGCCATCAAACCTTAAGCGCATGGACCCTACGGTTCGAGAACAATGTAGACATGGCCGAGACACGCCTCCGGTCAATTAACCAATAGCGGGACCTGGATGCCCATATTGGTCCCTACATATTCTACTAAGATCTTTATCGGTCGAACCAAATAACATACGTTGTTCCTTTGTCATCAGTTACTTTACCCGAGATTCGATCGCGTATCCAATACCTAGTTCAATCTGCTACGGTAAGTTCTTTACTCGCTCCGAATACATCATCTCACAACTAACTTATTAGTTGCAATGCTTGCAAGGCTTTATGTGATGTATTACCGAGAAGGCCCGAGATACCTCTCCCGATAATCGGAGTGACAAACCTAATCTTGATTCATGCCAACTCAACATATACTTTCGGAGACACTTGTAGAGTACCTTATAATCACCCAGTAGCTGAGATGTTTGGTAGCACACAAAGTGTTCCTCCGTAAACGGAGTTGCATAATCTCATAGTTGCGTGAACTTTGTATAAGTCATGAAGATAGCATAAGCAACATACTAAACGATCAAGTGCTAAGCTAATGAAATGGGTCATGTCAATCACATCATTCTCCTAATGATGTGATCCCATTAATCAAATGACAACACATGTCTATGGTTAGGAAACATAACCATCTTCGATTAATGAGCTAGTCTAGTAGAGGCATACTAGTGACTATCTGCTTGTCTATGTATTCACACTGTATTATGTTTCCTAATACAATTCTAGCATGAATAATAAACATTTATCATGATATAAGGAAATAAATAATAACTTTATTATTGCCTCTAGGGCATATTTCCTTCAGCCTCCCACTTGCACTAGAGTCAATAATCTAGATTACACAAGAATGATTCTAACACCCATGGAGTCTTGGTGCGATCATGTTTTGCTCGTGGAAGAGGCTTAGTCAACGGGTCCGAACATTCAGATCCGTATGTATTTTGCAAATCTCTATGTCTCCCACTTGGACTTGGTCCCAATGGAATTGAAGCGCCTTTGATATGCTTGGTCCTTTGAAATCTGGATTCCTTGCCAAGGCAATTGCACCAAGATTGTCACGAAGATCTTCATTGGTCCCATGCACTAGGTATGACACCTAGATCGGAAATGAACTCTTTCATCCGACTTCATTTGCCCCCAAGCATATGTATCCGCTCACATGTAGATCCCGCCAGACGCTTTGTTTAGAACGCACCAACCCAGCCCACCGCTTAATAAAAACGATCCGTTTTGATTTAGAATCGTCGGATCGTTGTCAAAGCTTGCATCGACGTAACCATTTACGACAGCCTTTGTC
The DNA here is from genome assembly GCA_021605205.1 of Aegilops longissima. Lineage (NCBI taxonomy): Eukaryota > Viridiplantae > Streptophyta > Magnoliopsida > Poales > Poaceae > Aegilops > Aegilops longissima. The sequence goes on along the minus strand of JAHIAM010014468.1, from coordinate 8,960 downwards.
ACCTCCATATGGGAAACATATCCTTAGTCCTTTTGTATTTCAGATGTTTTGACCCTGTCCAGGATCCACCGATTACTTTGGTACCTTCCCCCAAGCTTAGCCTAAGCATACGCAGTCGCACGATTGCATACATGATAGAGCCATGGTAAGCATAGGAACATTTTTCATTTTCTCTATCTTCCGGTGGTCGGGCATTGAGTCCACTCAATCTTACACCTTGTAAGGTAAAAACCTTTCCTCGATCCATTTTGAACTTCTTCAAACTTTATCAAGGTATGTGCTTTGTGAAAGTCCATTAAGCGCCTTGATCATCTCTAAGATCTTGATGCCCAATATGTAAGCAGCCACCGAGGTCTTTCATTGAAAAACTTTTATTCAAGTATCCTTTTATGTATCCAGAATTTATATCATTTCCAATCAAAATATGTCCCCATATAATATCGAAATGCCGAGCTCCCATCACTTTCTTGTAAAACAAAGCCTCCAAAAGTCTAGAAAACCATATGCTTTGATCACACTATCAAAGCGCTTATTCCAACTCCAGAGGCTTCACGCATATAAATTGATCGTTGAGCTTGCACACTTTGTTAGTACCCTTTGGATCAACAAAACCTTCGTTGCATCATATACAACTTTCTTCTAGAAATCCATTCAAGAATGCAGTTTTTACATCCATTTGCCAAATTTCATAATCATAAAATGCGTTGCTAACATGATTCGGACAGATTAAGCATCGCCACGGTGAGAAAGTCTCATCGAGTCAACCCCTTGAACTTGTCGAAAACCTTTGCAACAAGTCGAGCTTTGTAACGTACATTACCATCGCCCCTTCTTCTTAAAGATCCATTTATTCTCAATAGCTTGCCATCATCGGCAAGTCACCAAAGTCCATATTTGTTCTCAACATGGATCCCATCTCGATTTCATGGCTTCAAGCCATTTTTGGAATCGGGCTCACCATCGCTTCTTCATAGTTCGAGGTTCACCATGATCTAGTAGCATGATTTTAATAGGATTACCCATCACTGGGGATTTTATTCGTTGATCTAAGTTCGGACAACTTGATCCAAGTTTCATGATTTCATCATTATCTTCTCACTAATGTGTAGGTGTTTAAACGATTTGTGATTAACTACTTTCCAATAAGGGAGCTGGTACTATTACCTCATCAAGTTTTCTCCCACTCACTTCTTTCGGAGAAACCCTTCTAGAAAGGATCCATTTTTAGCAACAAATGTCTTGCCTTCGGATTTGATAGAAGGTATACCCAATTGTCTCCTTTGGGTATCCTATGAAGCACATTTTCCGAGGGTTCGCTTATCGTTGAAGTTTCTTCAATAAGCATCGCAACCCCAAACTTTCGAACGAAAACTTTGGTTTCTTGCAAACCATAGTTCATAAGGCCGTCAACGGATTTTGACGGTGTCCTATTTAACGTGAATGGCCGCCTTAAAGCATCCCAAAACGATAGCGGTAAATCGGAAATAGACATCATAGATCGCACTATCTAGTAAAGACGATTACGCTCGAAAATTACCGTGGTGTTCGTATGGAGTTGTAAACTATTCCGCATTGCTTCAAATGTAGACCAAACTCGAATCAAATATTTCCTCCACATCGATCAGAAACTTTATTTTCTTTTAGATTTTTCAACTTCACCAAATTTTTGAACTTTTCAAATGTTTCAGATTTATGTTTCATCAATAGATATACCCATATCTGCTTAAATCATCGTGAAGGTGAGAAAATAAATATCCGCCAAGCTTCAACATTCATCGACCACAACATCTCGATGTATGATTTCCAAAAGTCTGTTGTTTCTCCATACAACCGAGAACGGTGTTTTAGTCATCTTGCCCATGAGGCATGGTTCGAAGTACCAAGTGATTCATAATCAAGTGATTCCAAAAGTCCATCGATGGAGTTTCTTCATTTTACAAATATGACCAAACGGCAAAACAAATAAGTTGCACTATCATTATCAATTCTGATCTTTGGCTTCGACATTATGAATATGTATCATTCCGAGATTCAACAAGAATAGACCATTCTTCGGGTGCATGACCATAAAAGATATTACTCATATAAATAGAACAACCATTATTCTCTGATTTAATGAATAACCGCCTCGATCAAACAAGATCCAGATATAATGTTCATGCTCAACCCGCACCAAATAACAATTATTTAGGTCTAAACTAATCCCAAGGGTTAGAGGTAGCGGTCACGATCACATTGACTTTGGAACCATTTCCCACGCCGATCGTCACCTCGCCCTTGCGCTGCTCGTTTTTCAGAGTCCCGCTTGGGCAAATATTAGCAATTAAAAGATAAATACCGTGTACAAGCCTAGTAAGGTACACATCAATAACATGTATATCACATATACCTTGTTCACCTTGCCATCCTTCTTATCCGCCAAATACTTGGGGCAGTTCCGCCCAAAGGTCCGTTTGTTTAAAGAAAACATGGCCGTTTAGGTCCGCTTTTTTTTTCTTGATCAAGAATTTCTTGTTTTTTTGAAGTTTCCTTCTTCTTCTTTCCCTTTTTTTTTGAAACTAGTGGTCTTGTGACCATCAACACTTGATGCTCTTTTGATTTCTCCGCTGCTTTTAGCATTAAGAGCTCAGAATTGTCTTAGTCATCCCTTGCATATTATAGTTCATCACGAAGCTTTGTAGCTTGGGGCGTGATTGGAGAATTTTCAATGACACTATCATCCAAGATTAACCCCATGAATTAAGTGATTATTATACCGAATTTTGAGTATGTGCTCAGAGTAACTATTCTCTCCATCTTGCAGCTATAGAACTTTTGGAGACTTATATCTTCAACCGCATTTGCTTGAAATATTAACTTCAACTCCCGAACATCTCATATGCTCCATGACGCTCAAAACGCCGTTGAAGACCCGGTTCTAAGCCGAAAGCATGGCACACAACTATAGAGTAGTCATCCTTTGCTTTGCCGACGTCACAACTTCCGGCAGCTCCCTCAAAAGGTTCGCACCCGGGTGCTTCCAGACAATTTTCCCAGAATGAGGATAATCCTCAAGAGACCAAAATTGTACCATCATCTTTCAACTTTGCTTTCAAGGAACGATTAAAATTCAACAAAACAGACGAGCCATCTATCTACAAAGAAACATAGACAAGCAAAATACTATCGTTACTAAGTTCATGATAATTTAAGTTTTAATTAAATATTAAAACTCCCACTTAGAGACATCTCTAGTCATCTAAGTGTTTACGTGATCCAAATTAACTAAACCATGTCCATCATCACGGAGATGGAGTAGTTTCAATGGTGAACATCACTATGTTGATCATATTCATTATATGATTCACGCTCAATTTCTCTGTTCCGAGGCCATTCTGATATGCTAGGCTCGCCAAGTTTAACCGAGTATTCTGCGGTAAAAACTGGCTTACCCGTGTAGATGGACGAAACTTATCACACCCATCATCAGGGTGTCCGGGTACTAAACTTTAGCAACGGTATACTTGGGAGAACACTTTTGATAATTTTAGTGAGAGATCATCTTATAATGCTACCCAAAAAAGCAAGATAAGATGCATAAAGGATAAACATCACATGCAATCAATATAAGTGATATGATATGGCCATCATCATCTTGTGCTTGTGATTCCATCTCCAAGCACCCATGATCACCATCGCCACCGCCGGACACCTTGATCTCCATCGAGATCGTTGTCGCCTCGCCAACTATTGCTTCTAATTATCGCTACCGCTAGTGATAAAGTAAAGCAATTACATGGCGCTTGCATTTCATACAATAAAGCGACAACCATATGGTTTGCCCCAAATAACCGTTACAAAACATGATCATCTCATACAATAAAATATAGCATCACGCCCCATATCACATCACAACATGCCCCGCAAAAACAAGTTAGACGCCCTACTTTGTTGTTCAAGTTTTACGGGCTGCTACGGCTGAGCAAGAACCGTTTACCACGCATCAAAACCACAACGATAGTTTGTCAAATAGACTGCTTTTAACCTTCAAGGACCCGATATACCTTGGTTCAACTAAAGTGAGAGAGAGACACCGGTCACCTTTAAGCAACGAGTGCTCGAGGGTGAAACCAGCTCGTAAGGACGCGAATGTCGGTCCGGCCGCCATCTCAAATACCGCGAACCAAAGTATGACATGTCAGGAGATGACTTGTATCGCCCACAACTCACTTGTGTTCTACTCTATGACATCAACGAAAACCGGCTCGATACCACGGGGAACGAGTAATTTCAAAAATTTCCACGATCACGCAAGACCATGGTGATGGCATAGCAACGAGGGGAGAGGTCCGCCCACGCACTGGACCAAAGCGAAGCGATATCAACGCGGTTATGCCTTCACGATCCGACCGATCCAAGCACCATTCCGCACCCCAGTTTTAGCACACGCCAGTCGATGACGATCCCCGGCCCGATCCAGAAAGCGCCGGGAGGAGTTCCACAGACGACGGCGGGGACGATCTTGATGTTCTATGCGGGCTTCCTTAAGCACCGCCAAAATGACCGAGGTGGAATATGGGGGGGGCACCGCACGGCAAGGAACATCACGAAGATCAACTTGTTGGTTCTAGGGTGCCCCGCCCCGGAATAAAGGAGCAAGGGGAGGGCCGGCCCCCAGGAGGGGCCAGGAGGGGGGGGAGTCCTCCCAGTAGGAGTAGGACCCCTTTCCTTTCCTACTAGGAAGAGGGAAGGGGGAAAAGAGGGAGAGAGGGGGGCCCCTCCTGTCCAATTACTCCCCATGGGGGGCCCCCCGGTGCAGCCCCTCTCCCCTTGGCCCAATAGGCCCATTACTTCCCGGGGTTCCGAACCCTCCCAGACTCGGTTTTTCCAAACTTCCAACCTTTCCTGTCCGAAATAGCCCCAATATATCAATCTTTATGTCTTGAACATTTCGAGACTCCCCATGTCCGTGATCACATCCGGACTAACTCCTTCTACATCAAAATACATAAACTCATAATATAACCCATCAAACCTTGCGAGGACCCACCGGGAGAACAATGTAGAATCCGACACGCCTCCCTCAATAACCAATAGGGACCTGATGCCCATATTGGTCCTTTACATATTCTACTAAGATCTTTATGCGACGCATAACAACATATTGTTCCTTTGTCATCGGATATTTTCCCGAGATTCGATCGCTTATCCAATACCTAGTTCAATCTCCTACCGTAAGACTTTATGCTCCGAATACATCATCTCACAACTAACTTATTAGTTGCAATGCTTGCAAGGCTTTATGTGATGTGTATTACCGAGAAGGCCCAGAGATACCTCCCAAATCGGAGGACAAACCTTAATCTTGATTCATGCCAACTCAAATATACCGAGACACTTGTAGAGTACCTTTATAATCACCCAAAGAGGATGTTTGGTAGCACACAAAGTGTTCCTCCGTAAACGGAGTTGCATAACTCATAGGCAGGAACTTTGTATAAGTCAAAGATAGCATAAGCAACATACTAAACGATCAAGTGCTAAGATAATGAAATGGGTATGTCAATCACATCATTCTCCTAATGATGTGATCCCATTAATCAAATGACAACACATGTCTATGGTTAGGAAACATAACCATCTTCGATTAATGAGCTAGTCTAGTAGAGGCATACTAGTGACTATCTGCTTGTCTATGTTTCACACATGTATTATGTTTTTAATACAATTCTAGCATGAATAATAAACATTTATCATGATATAAAAATAAATAATAACTTTATTATTGCCTCTAGGGCATATTTCCTTCAGTTTCAATGCAACCAAGAAAGGGCCATAATCACGGGCGCTATGGACTTTAGGTTCGAACTTTTTCTACCATGTTTATTATTCCTTTTATTCAAAGCCGAAAATTTTAAATGAAAAGGGATTCAAAGAAGATTTCTCTTTCTTTGGTAAGAGCGTAGCTTGATGACCGATGTTGGCCGCCCTCGTACGTTGGTCCTCCCCCCTGTGTATCTTTTGTCTTCCCATACACCCCAAGAAGCCAAGGTGGTCAAAAGATTCTTCACCGCTCAGCCGAAGGGAGCGGACCTTAGGTCTTTCCAATATGGCAGGTCCCAAAATATAGATTTTTCTTCCAATGGGTGCGTTGTCCCGGCCTTTGGAAAAAGTTGTCCGCCAACCCTTTTTCCAAATATCACCTTCAAATCCTTGACCATATCATGTACATCAAGACCAAGACGGTGGGTAGGTTCTCCGGTGATCCCCCATTTGAAATGCTTCCTTTCTTTTACGGATGCCTGAAGAAATCGGGTCCACACATTTTCAAACTATTCAAATATATAGCTCAGATTATCCAAACAAAGGCGGTATCCGCGTATCCCTTGTTTGTTCCTCCCAAAGGTTACCGAGAGGGGCCAAATTGATGGTCCAACAGCAACGCCTTTAGGTCAAATTCTTCCCCTTGCTCATCCCACCACGAAACTGCTCCATTCCATTGTAATAGTTCTTCAACAATGGCCTTAGGCACATCAATGTTTGGGGTTGAGGGCCTGGATGAGCACCGGCATCATAATGAATTCCGCTTCATGCACAACCAAGGAGGAAGGTTATACAAACATAGAGTCCCCAAAAGGTGTTGGTTGTCGCTCCCCCCAAAAGGATTAATGCCATCCGGCAGACCAAACCATACGCCCTTTGGCCATCTCGCAAACTCCTTGATTTCTTTCATTTTTCCACCACAACCGCACCGGTACTTCAACTTTCCGCCTTTCTTCCTTTCTTCGGATCGACGCTTTGGCATGCTTTTTTTTGAACAACGCCAATCGTGGTATTATAGGAGAATACCACATCATTGGGAATTTTCTTCCGCGCCGCCGACATCACCATGCTCATCGTGATCTTATAGGCAATGCACCACATACCGCAATGCTCAAATCCTCACCAGGTAGAGGATGCAATCATTATGGATGCATGTATTTCCACTCTAACCCTAGAGGGCATAGCCTTCTTTCCTTCGACGATTTCCTGCTTCGTCCTTAACATATCCTTTATCATTACCAAAGAACTTTCCAAACCCTTGTTACACCATTTCGCCTTCCATTGCATCAATTTAGGTGGTGCCCAGCTTTTCTTGTCACCACGCACTGGACAAAATTTTGTGATCCAACACCCGCAACTTTTTTCTCCAAATCATTTGCTAGTTTCTTTGCATCAAATGGCCCACCAGATCATCAACGGCTATCCGATGCCCTTCTTCAACTTCTTCCGATTGCCCCATTCTTCCCCAAACCCTTTCCTTCTTCCCCATTGTTGATCATCGTATTAAGGGAACCCATGGCCGGATAATGCCCTTCTTCTTTTCATTGTCTTCCATCATAACCCTCTTTCTCCGTTGGTCCAAACATTATAGTGGGGCATAAACCGACTCAAACAGGGACGGAATGGTTCTTGACGGAGTAATTGCCATTCTTACACCAAAGACATGGACAAGGCATAAAACCATCCGCCCGCTTTTTCCCAAGAAGGGTATGCCGCCTCAAAACGGGAGAGATCTATCGACATCCATTGCCGCCATCTTCAACACAAACCAATAGACCAAATTAATACAAGTTCATCAAAAGTCCATACAACACTTAAATGCAACAAACAAATAACTCTAGCTAAAGCATTTAAATGTTAAAAATGCATCAAGATCGCAACAAGGAACAATTGATCCAAAAAGATAATGAACCAAGCCTCACTATCGGGATATTTTCTAATCTTTCAATCTTTTGGATTTTCCATCTTGATCTTGGATCACGATTTAATCGCAAATCAACTCCAATTCCATCTTCACCCCTTAATTCTTTTCAATTTTTTTTCAAGTACTCCTTTTCAACTAAATTTAACCTCCGAAATAGGGTCGGTTGAATTTCCTTCACATACCTCCTAGATAAAAAATATCTATGTCAACTTGATGGGATAATTTGTCATAAAACCAAAAAAATAGTTTTAAAAGAGAATATACCACATCCGAATCATAACAAGGACGAGGGAACGGGACGGATATCAAAACCATGGCACTATGTATAACAAACAACGACGGGTAAGATAATTATTATAAGTAACTATATATCCAAATCACAAAACATCAATTTCATATAAAATTTCATGAACAAGAGGTCACCACAAGGGGTTGCCGGAGGATTTGAATGGGATGGGTGGTTACGAGGAGATTTAGAAGGCACTAAGTAAACCACACCCATATGCAAACAAGGTTATTTTGACCCAAATTGCATATAAATCAAATCTACCCATATAATTCCTCCCAAATTACTAAACCCACAATTAATCACTATATAAACCAATGCAAGAGCTAATCTAGCAATGAGAGATGAAAGGACAAAGTTCAACCTTGGTGATCATTTGAATGGATGAGGGCTCAGAATTGACAAATTTGGGGCAAATTTTGTGAAACTGAGGAAGAAGGAAGAACAGAGGGAGGAGAGGGAAAGGGGGGAAGAACAGAGTGGGTGTAAGGATTTATAGATTTAATTTAGACCGGTTCGGTCAAGAACCGACTAAAGGTGGAAGGCCCCCCATTCCGACAACATCCCGCCACCACCTCATTAGTACGCGGGCACAACCGGGCTAAAGGTTTCCAAACCTACTAAAGAGCTTCCCGCACCGTTGAAGGACTAATGACACATTAGTGCCGGTTCATATAAACCGACTAATTGTCTCACATTTGACCCTTTTTCTACTAGTGATTACACGTTATGTCACATTACTTATGCCTATTCTCTTATTTTACAACGCTTATATGAAGAGGAGAATGCCGACTGGAGTTCGGGTTGGAAAAGGAGCAAATATTAGAGACCTATTCTCGAACCCAAAAGTCCTCAAACTTCAGGAGGCGTTTTGGAATTTAAAAAATAGAGAAAGAATTAACCAGGGGACCCACACCCTGCCCCAGGGTGGGGGGGGCCCTCCCCGGG
>JAHIAM010014467.1:0-16424 GCA_021605205.1 Aegilops longissima | reverse complement strand
GAGCTACTGGTCTGGTGAGGCGGCGGGTGGATGCCTGTCCATGGCTTTGAAGTCATCAAGCGCCTCAGAGTGCATCGAAGGTGCTCAGAGGGCCCTGCCTGCAAGCTAAAGTGCACTGGGCAAGATGGATGCTGAGAAGCCAGTGACGGACGGACCACCGCCCGGCAAGAAGCATCGCAAGCCCGAGATGTATTATGAGGGCGCCCTGAAGGGTGCCCGCTTTATAGCTATGAGTGCTCCAAAGATGTAATTTTTTTGAGTAAACTCAAGCATTTGTGGATCCTAGACGCTGAAAAACTTGTTCATATGCGCTAAGCAACGCTTTTGAATTTAAAATATTACCTTATGTGTGGCCGTTATTAAAATTGAGATGGCTTAGTCGTCCGCTTCTGCCCCCATGCATGCGAGTGTTGGGGGTGTTCGGGATAAACTTGAGTGCTCTTTTTCCCCATTCTTGGGTCCTCGAGGAGGCACTCAACACAACGAACAAGGCAATCGGACTATAATGCTTGAACACCCTCACTTAGCTATAGAATTTTATAATTTTAAATTTTACGGTTTCTAGTATTTGAAGACCGAAGTTCGGGCGCCATCCACGCTTAGGGCTTCACAAAGCCGACTCCTCGCCTAAGCGCATAAGTCTTAGGGACCGAAAACCTCTCGTCACAATGTAATCAGCTCTCGCCTCTATCATGACGGTCAATTTTTAGTTTTCCACTAAGGTGCTTAGCCCACCTCAACCGAAGTAATAATCGCAAAGGGTTCTCCCCAGCTACTCTTAGCCGATATAATCTGGAACGTATAAAACAAAACATGGGAGCCGGGCAAACCCAACTATTGGCCCAAGACATGATTCGAGTCGGCGCATAGAATGCTATAAGTCTGGGTGCCGAACTCGTGAGAGTGTTCGGACTTCTTCACACCATGTGTTGGGGTACTTAAGCCCTCGTGTATTTAATGTATCAAAGTGTAACGTGCAACATGTCATTAATGAACATATATAGATAAAAAGGAATGCAATAATAGACAAAAGTTATGTATTGTTTATTCTAAAAGGTCGCGGTAAAAGGTGATTTATACAAATAGAGCGATAAGCAAGAGATGGGACTATTTGACATGTCCTTCTCCGTATGAAGCTGCGGATGATATGTGAAACAAGTATATCGCTTGTTATAGAGACCACCCGACACTCGATGAGTCACTTCCCCGGCTGTTGCATCGCGGTATTTGGCGATCAGACTGACGGACAGGCCTTCGTAGAGTGGAGTCCCAAAGTAAGAAAAAGAATGATGTAAATCGGAGCTCCTAGTGCGGTTGAGCCGCATTTTGGGCATGCCTTGGTCGTGTTTCTCCCCTATGCCCATGGTATTTCCAGAGTATAGTTATGTACGCCAGTAGTATCGGTGTCGAACTTTCGCGAGGGTTGGGGTTGGGGCCGCTGATTTACGCTTGCTCGGAACGCGCTGCGTGCGGTCTTGTTGAAGGTTACTCGGCTGCTGCTGGACGGTGTCCGACGCGATCTAGCCGGACTCGAGAATTGCCTTGAGAGGTTGCTCTGTACTTTCGCCGAGAGGCTCGCCGTGATGCTCCTCCGCTCGGAGAGAGCGCCCAAAGTTTCCATTGACCGTAATGACCTCGAGGTCCTGGCATCTTGAGCTTGAGGCATGAAAAGTACGCATTGAACTTTGCAAATGTGGTTCGTCCGAGCAGTGCGTGATAGCCATCATGAACGGGACTATGTCGAAGATTATTCTTGCTTCGAAATTATCCGGGATCCGAAGACCACCTCAAGTGTAACCGAGCCTGTACACTTGGCCTCTACACCCAGGATGACGCCTTTAAAGGTCGCCTTTGTGGGTTTAACTTTGAGGATCTATGCCTATTTTTCGTGACCGTGTCCCGATAAAGGGTTCAGTTGTTGCCGCCATTCATAAGGACTCTAGTGAGGTGAAACCACAATGTTTGGGTCTAGAATTAATGTGCGAACCGCCATGGATGTTGTGGGTGGTCCCTTCCATCTGTACCGATCGGCAGGAGGACCATGGATTGAACTTTGGGGCTTAATCGCTCCAACGCATATACACGCCCTTCGAAAGTGCACGCCCGCCTCCCTTTGGGGATGTGGAAGGCGATATCATGTTCACCAACCGCACTTGTGGGGGGAAGCCCTTCCGTTCCCCTATTAGCCTTTGCTGGCCGGGCCTCCTCGCCATCACTATGGAGCCCCTTGTCTCTGCTTTCGCACTTAACTTGCTCTGCTCGCTTGAACACACAACAATCCCTGCTGGTGTGATTGGCTGGTTTTTCGGGGTGCCGTGTATCCGCACGAGCGATCGAAAGTATTCGGTCCAAACTGACAGGCCCGAGTATTTCTTTTTTAAATGGCTTTTTCCACGACCGGTTTAGAGCCTCGAATCCTGCATTAATCGCCAGATCCTCAAAGATTGCTGCCTTTAATGCGCGGCGCCAGTTTGCTACATGGACCTGCCATTGATGTCCTTGGTATCCGACTTATCGTGGCTCTTGGTCATGTTATTACCACGAAGCTAGCTTGTCTGTCTTCTCCGCCGCAAAAGCGGTCATGAGGTTGTGAGGGATGCCATGGATTTCGGCTTTTCGTGTCCTAGGTGCCGAAGCAAGCCACTCGTCACTTAATGTTATGTTTGAAGGCTGTATGGGCCTCGTCCTCCGACAATGACTATTTGATTTTTCTTGGTTAGGAACCGTGTCGTAATTGTTCCGCCGATTCCTCCGCTATCGAATTATGTGGCTATCGGCCATCGGCTCCCGGTGGTTGGCACATAGGTGCCCTGAAATTGTCGAGGAATGCTTCCTGTGTCCTCCCAACAACCAATTGATTCTGCTGGCAAGCTGTTAAGCCAATGCCGAGCTGGTCCTTTAAGCTTGAGTGGGAGGTATTTGATGGCGGTAGATCATCACAGCGGCCATGTGGATATGATGAAGGAGATAATCTCGATCCATACCGCAGGATCTGTAGTGCCATCGTGATGATTCGATGTTTACGGGTTTGAAACCCTCGGGATTTGATGATCCATTACTTCATCTGGGAAGCATAGTGGGTGTGCGGCGCTGCAGATCGGGCTATATCACCACGTAGCTCAAACGAGCTTTGTCTACTTTGTTCGCCTGGCCGGATTTACTATATCCGCATGACGGTTATCACCACGCGGTCGTGGCGCCCACGCCGATCCATAGATCGATCTTGTTTGCCTTGCCTTGTCCTTCAATATATCTCGCAGGTCCGGCGATTTCCGCGCTTTGGTATTCTTTTGAGCGACGCCTAAAAGTGCTTTGAGGGAGGGCCGAGAGGCTCTTTCGTGGCGCTAACAGGTGGGTCGTCGGCCGTCGATCATGCGCTACGGTGATGTAGGTCTAGGTGCTTGCTCCTCTAATCGGGTAGCAGCTCGCGCTTTGGCAGCTCTTTGAGGGGTGTTCGAGTTCGTGATTTCTTCGGCCGGAAGGACTTCAGTCCATCTCGCCGCTAGCAAGTCTTGGTCAGCTCTAAGTTGTTGTTGTTTTTTCTGAGGCTGCTCGCCGTGGCTATAAGTCTGCGTTTGAAACGCTCTTGTTCGCGGGATCCTCAGCATAACGGTATTCGACAGCATGGAGGCTTGCCTCGCTCTTCGGAGGGAGGCATGTAATTATCGCCCTCACCTCTCGCTCTCGCCGCCTTCATCGTGGCTGGCTTCTCCATCCTCCGCGCTGAATCCTCATTGGAGGGGGGTGTCTTCGCACTGTCCGGTGTTATTGTCTCCGTACCGGAATCACCGCTTTTGCTTTTATGGGATTAGCGCAAGCGCCACGACGCCGGGCGCTTAGGCTGCTTTTGGAGGGTCATCCTCCATTGTTCCATCATCGCTCCTCTTCTTTGGGGTGTCCACCATGTATATGTCATAATGATGAGGTGGCCTTCCAAAGCCCTTTGTAGGCGCTGGTTCTCGTCGCCTCCTGCATCAAGGCCCATACCGCCGATGTCATCGGAGTCGAAGTCGAGCATGCGTCGGTTAAATCATCGGCAAGGGGTAAGGAAGTGGGTGATGGATGGGCTTTTGAATTTCTTCGCAGTCTCAAGATCCCAACCTTGCTGACCATAGTCCCGCCAGGCTCTCCCGAGCAAAAGAGAGAGACTTTAGTGAATTCAGAATGTCGCCAAGGGCGAAAAGCCGAAAGATGTCCGCGGGCGGTGAACTCCATGATCGCGCCCAATCGGATTCGACAGCAGGGGCGCTGAAGGTCTCGAGTCCGAGGGGGAGTCCCGACCTTGAGTCACAAGCTTCGCAGCGATTGGCTGGTGTTCGCCCGATCGGCCAGAGAGATTGCAGAGCCCGAGGCGGTGTCCGTAGCCACCCATCCTCGACATATAGCTGGCCCGAAGCCGAGGGCCTGAGCGGACACGGCAAAGGGCCTCTAGGGCACTCTTCGGCGGCAGAGCTAGATCATGCGCCCATCGTAACAAGTGGCGGGCGCGCTGCTATTGCGGGTTCAACCCGTCAAGATCAAGTCTCCGCGGGATCGCCACCGTAGTTCAAACTTCCAAATCGACTGATGTCCGCGGGGCGTAGCTTTCGACCAATACATGTATGGCTGTTTAATTGCCCGCAAAGTAAAGCCGCCGAACATTTAAGATCTCGTCCGTGGAGAAAGGTTCCACCCTGACCGTGATCGTTGTTGATGATCGGAGGAGCCATCGGGCCTAAAGATGACGGCATGCGTAGGAACTCTCAATGAAAGTACCAATGTCGGTGTCAAACCGGAAGGATCTCTGGTAGGGGTCCCCAACTATGCTTCTAGGCGGATGGTAACAGGAGACAAGGGACACGGCGTTTTAACCAGTGTTCGGGCCTTCCGGATGGAGGTAAAACAATACTCCTGCTGATTAATATTGATGATATGGGTAGTACAAGAGCAGATCTTCAATGAGATCGTGAGAGGCTAAACCCTAGTAAGCTAGCCTATGGTATGATTATTGTTGTTCCGGCCCCACGGGATTAAAAAACACACTACTAGAAAAAGGGCTATAGATGGATTGATGACAATGCACTGCACAAGTGCGCATTATATATACTCAATGGCGCACCACCTTCCCGACACGCCATTAGAGTTGAAACTACTAATGGCGCACCTGGCCCAAGGTGCGCCATTAGTATCAAAAAAAATTGAACTAGTGCTACCGTCCAAACATACTAATGGCGATCAGACTAAAGGCGCCATTACTAGTTGTAATTAGTAATGGCGCACCTGTCGGAAAGTGCGCCACTAATGTTGTTTTTAATTATATTTTTATTCCTTTTTTGTAAAATTCATAATGGCTGACATGCTCCACTGCGTATGCCATTACTAGTTTAATCTAGTAATGGCGCATTTTGAACAAAGTGCGCCATTAGTATGTTTTTTTGTAAAATTACTAATGGCGACCACCTGTAAGGTGCGCCATTAGTAACCCGGATTACTAATGGCGATTTAGAGTTGGTGCGCCATTAGTAAGTGGGCAGCAACAAGATATTTTGGACAGCCTCTCCTACCCACACTCACTTTCTCCCCACTTCATTCTCTCCACCTCCTCCTTGTCTCGGTGCCTCCTCTTTTCACCTCATTTCCACCATAGATTCATTCAAATTAAGTGGTTAAATTACCTTGTTTTAATAGGTAAGTAAGGGGAAGCTATATTTATGTTGTTCTCCCTACAACAATGTGCACATGCACTTTTATGGCCTAGCTAGATCTATGTATGTTCGTGGTGTTGCATATGTTTGTGGTGTTGCATATGTGTTTGTGTTTGAGGTGTACCGTATTTGAAATGCGATAGTTGCCAATATTTTGCCGGAATGTTGATTCATTTCGCTTCAGCAGAATTTTGGCATTAAGCATTCTTTTTGGTCCTATTTTTAGGAAAGTCATGCCAAATTTTTCTTGGTTCTAAAATATCGCTTTTGCTCTACCTCGCAGGCGAATTATGGTCCGCATCGATGACCGAAGGCATCGTGAATAGGTTTTGAGGTCCGCGCGTCGAGATGCTTCAAAAGAACGAGACGGAGATAAGATGTCCGTGTCGAAGATGCAAGTCAAGAGCCTTATTGCGGACCCGGATTCCGGCAGGTGGGACCACCTGCTTTGCGTGGTTTCATGGATGGCTATCGTGGCAAGGTGATGAAGATGACTACGAAGTCGCCCATGGGGGCAAGAAATGAGGAAGGGCAGCAAGACAACCACCAGCGTTCAAGCGGCGAGAAGACGAAGAATCCTCAGAGATGATCACGACGGTGATGTTGCATACAGTACCATCATGTAGAAGATGCAGGACATGATGATGAGGAAGATGCCGAAAGGCAGACGACGGCATGATCATGAAGATGATGATGCCATGAGCGATTTACGCTGGACCATCGATGGGCTGGGTGCAGGACCTCATATTCAAGAGCTGCTTCTCGCGCACGGATAACGCAAGAGCTGCCGCCGAGAGAAAGCCAAGATGGATCAACTTGAGTTAGACGCGTTACTCCATTGTATGAAGGATGGTGCCCGAGGATACCCGCCGAAAGTAACGCTCATGGCTCGAGATGAAGGTAAAACACAAAATGACCGACGATGCTTCGACGAGAACATGTCATTCGCACGAACGCCTTCCCAAGGGGAACAAGTGCCCACCAGTTTGGAGGAGGCGAAGAAAATCGTGTCTCTCGGATTTACCGCGACGTGAAATACCATGTGTGCATGAACAATTGCATCATTTATCGGGACGAGCACGCGGAGTCTACCATATGTCCGGCAAAGCGCCACCGACACAAGAAGAGGAAGAAAGCCTCCTAAAAGTGGTGTGGTACTTTCCGATCACTCCTCGCTCTGCAGCGGTATTTCATGGACCCTAAGGTAGAAAAGCTCCTGCTGGCACGGGATAGGGAGGAGAAGAAGCGAGAAGATGACGAAATGATCCGGAGATAGATAAAAAGACAAGATGCTGAGTCACCCTAAGGATGCGAGCCAAAGGCAAGCGTTGAACTTCAAGACCTGAATTTGGGAACGATCCAAGGAACATCGTGTCCGGGCGCGAGCACCGATGGAGTCAATCCGCTTGGCAGCCGTGAGAAGCACACATAGCACCTGGCCTGTGTTTGTGTGGATGTACAACCTTCCCCTGGTTGTGCATGAAGAGGAAGTACATTCACATGAGTATGCTAATTGAAGGGCCAACAACCAGGGAACGACATCAATCAGATTCCGGGCTGCTGAAAGAGGAGCTGACACGCTGTGGAAAACGCCAGCCAATACGGGACGCCGCAGAAAGAATATTTCTATGAGAGCCGTGACCGCCACGACGGGTGCACGCATATCTCGGTTACGGATATCTCGCGGGCAGGTAGTCCACGGATTTTCTCGGATGCGTAAGGTGCATGGATGACACAACGATCGCCAGCTAGATAGAGATCCCGGTCTTCGAAATCCGTGTTCATGGGACATCAAGGTGGCTTCGCGACGATGACCCGGAGGAAACGCAAGGATCTGTTCGATGGTGAAACCGAACTCGAAAACGCCTGTACGAGGAGCGGCGAGGAATAGACAAGCTGTTGAAAATTGGAAAGACTGCCCACCGCCGAAAGAAGCAAAAGCGCCAGAGCCGGAAAGAAGCGAAGGCGCCAGAGCCGCTGAAGGTATGGAAAACGAGGTCTGTTTTCTCGACTTGCCGATCGAAGATCCACCGTGCCTCACAGCCTTGATGTCATGCATATCACGAAGAACGTGCGAGAGTCCGCTTGGTACCGCTCAACATGCCGTAGAGGACCAAAGATGGGCCAAAGCAAGGGCAGACTTGAAATCAATGGGCATCAGCAGAGCTTCACGCTAATGATGATGATGATGATGATGATGATGATGATGATGATGATGATGATGATGATGAGGCGAAGCAGACACAAGAAGTCGTCGAAAGGCAAAAGGCCAAGAAGACCGAAATGACTACCTCCCGCGGCTTCACTCTAAGTCGAGGAGATCGAGCAGTTTTTCACCGCCTCCTAGGAGTAAAACTTCCTTACGGTTACGCTGGGAAGATAAGCAGATACCTAGACCCAAACAAGCGAAGTTCAGCGGATGAAGTCTCACGACCGTCACGCGTTGATGACGCAGATATTTCCAGCCAGTAACCGTGGATCATGGACGCACGTCCGCGAAACGCTATTTGGCCTATGCAACTTTTTTCGACGCCATCTCTCGAAGTCGATTACGGAGGCAACCGTGTGGCTACAGTGAAGAGATCGTGGTGATACTATGCGAGCTTGAGATGTACTTCCTACCCGCATTCTTCGACGCTATGGTGCATCCGCTGGTCCATAGTGGAGGATATCATCCAACTCGGCCGACGCTCCTCGCACAAAGATGATGCCGCTCAAAGGATGAATGGTGTCATCAAAGGATACGCTCGCAACATGTCACGCCCAGAGGGAAGTATAGCCAGGGCTTTCAATCAAGAGTGCATCTCCCATCGCATGAATTATCTAGGCATCGAGAACCCGCTGGTCTGCCTGTCAACAGCACCTCGGCAGGCTCGCTGGATGGGGTCACCGTGAGGGTCGCCAGCAAATGCATGTCGACTTAGAGGGTCGACTCACCGACTTTTGAAAGAGCAAACCTAGTCGCTGCTACAACACATAGACGTGGTCGATCCTTGGGTGGTAGAGCACAAACCTTTATTAAGAAGACGACAATGACCGAGGCCAACAGAGGATGGACGGAGATATAATCAAAGAGCACAACTCATGTTTCACGCGTTGGTTCAAGCAGTAAGCTTCGCTTGCATCTTTTACATGAGGATTCTTCCGCGAAGAACAACTCATATTCGCTTTGTCACAGTGGCGCCGAGCACAACCTCGATGACCTATGAGGCGACGATATCAACGGCTACACATTCTACAATCGAGGCCAAGGACATGAAGAGCGATGGTTATCGTAACTCCGGGTAACGATGGAATCCTACACCGTAATGACAAGGACAGATACTACGGAAGGATCGAGGAGATCTGGGAGCTGAGCTACGCCGAGAGAAGGTCCCGATGTTCCGTGGTCGATGGGCCAAGAGCGCCCTAAAAGAAGACCGTATTTCACCACCATGGTTATACCCGGTTAATCCAAGATCATGGGCAAACGCCACCGCAAAAATGAGCCATGGTACTGGCTTCCCAAGTTGACCAATGCTTTTTCATTACCGACCTGGCCAAAGCCCAACCGGTTGTCGGAGGAGAGGCAAAAGGAAGATCATCGGAATGGATGGAGTAGCTAATGAGCAAGACTTCGACAAGCACGGCGCACCCGAGGATCGAACATGACGACGATGATGAAGTAGCAGCATACACCACAAGAAGAAGCAGACCACCCTACCTAAAGGACGCCCGCTCCACGTAAGAACTCCATTTGCAAAAAGAAGGGCAAGAAGATTGTGAACAGATAGCTAGCTAAGATCGATTGTATTTAAATCGAGCCTTCATTTCTCGATTGTATTTCATGGGCACTTTTTGAACTATCATGAATATTTTAAATTTCATGGACACTGATCTCGATCCCCTCCATCTCGATCGCTATCCCACCTCGCCAGATCCGTCCCTCGCCGCCGAAGCACCTCGTCCACCGGGCCACGACCCCCGCACCTCGATTCCCCTACTCAACCGCCACGACACCCTGACACCTCCTACTCAACCACCACCCTCAGACACCCTCCCTACTTCAACCGCCCTCAGACCCAAGACCTCCCCGCTTCCACCGGCATTACTGTTTGATGATATTTTTAAAAAATTATTACTGTCTTATAAAAATATTATTGTTATGATTTAAACAAGTTTGAACATATTTAAACACAAATAAGTATCAAACAGCATTTTAAATGCATAAAAAATGTGGAGCCTCGGAATCGAACCCAGACCTCCCGGTGTGAGAACTGGCTGTCGACCACCGAGCTAGTAGAGGGAACTTGATGTGGATCGTGTCGTGGAAGATAACCTGTTGGCTCGAGTAAATCAAAAAAAATACTAATGGCGCAGCTAGATGAAATAGCGCCATTAGTATGGATGTACTTATGACATGCGACTGAAGGTGTGGTGCGCCATTAGTATTGTGCCGCCCCCATCCATACTTCCTCCCCGCCCAAACCTATCCCTCTCTCCCTCGCCTCGCCTCGATCCCTCCCTCTCTCTCTCTCGACGCCGCTGTTCTCGCCGCCGACGCCGTTCAATGCAAGACCGGCACCAAGGCTTTGTCGAATCTGAACCGCGAGCGACCATCCTCGAGGTCGGCAGCAGCCACGTAAACCCTAGCTTAGGCCGCAACGACGCCTCAACCCTTCAGGACGCTGCCGGTTGCTCTCGGCGCTATGGATTACTCGACGCCGGGCGACGGCTCAGCACTTGCTAACCCGCCAAAGGTAGGTAGGTACGCACGTAGCCATCTTCCTCCCAACTCTCCCTCCCTCCCCTCATCTTT
Source organism: Aegilops longissima (assembly GCA_021605205.1). Taxonomy (NCBI): domain Eukaryota; kingdom Viridiplantae; phylum Streptophyta; class Magnoliopsida; order Poales; family Poaceae; genus Aegilops; species Aegilops longissima. The sequence goes on along the minus strand of JAHIAM010014467.1, from coordinate 5,942 downwards.
TTCCTCTTATGGATTTGTTATCTGATTTGCGTTTTTGTTTGCTTGTTTGTGCAAAAAGCCATCACCATCACCATTGAACAAGCTGCTACCACCGCGAGAGGAGGCCACATCGCCATCACCATCACCATCAACGGAGAAGGAGGAGAAGGAAGCAGCGACGGGAAGGAGAAGAAGGAAGCGACGAAGCTCGTGACGATGCGATTTGACGCCTCGGAGACGTGAGATCCTCGCGATTCAACGCCCGAGGTCAGCTTTAACCTACGCCCCTCGCCCCGCACATCTCGCGGGTTGCTGCTATTGCACGCTAACCTCTGTTTTTTGTTGGTTATTTTGCTATGTAGGTAATGTCAAACAAAAGATCATTTAAGGCACAAATCATAGTTTCTTATTATCCTTTTGAGGCACCTTGCCTACATACTGGATTGTCTGGCCTACATAACTAAATGTCATCTTTTTGTGCGGTCTCTATGTGAAAATAGCCTACAATTTCCCACAATCTATGATGCAACCCTTTAAAGTATGTTTATCTACCCAGCTGGGAGTTTGAGCTTGTACATATTTGCTAGGCGATGATAGAAACATGTGCATTTCTCTTATACCCTCCCTGGCAGTTTCATTCAAGTGTGATAACTAGGAAACACATCTTCGCCTCGCTAGTTGGAGTTTCAGTTGAGCCTACAGCCCTACACTAGGTAGTGTTGCTTGTTGCTAATGGGCTACTTTTTAGATCAAATGCCATGTTCATCTCTATCCAAAGTATTTGCTTACACAAGAATCGACACCTATGAAATTGATGTGTGTTTTTCTAGCCAATTGGTCTCACTGATGCTATCGTGATACCTTGTGCTTTTCTTTTGTTTATTTAGCTAAATAGGTAATGCGAAGAAGAAAATCGCTGGCATCACAACTCTTGGTTTCTTATCATCATTTTCCCGCATATTGGGTTGTCCGGGTCTAGTAGATAACTAAATGCCCATCTCTTTTTATGTTATCCATGTGAAGTTAATTAAGCTTCAACTTCTTTAACTTATCATGCAATTCTAAAAGGTAGCATATGTCTATCTACCCCTGCTGAATTTTAGTCTATATACAAATTTGAGAGGCAAATGTTGAGAGTTTCAGTCTTGTCCGATGGCTAGGAACTCAACTCGCTTCTTGTTGTTGGAGTTTCGTGCTTGTTGCATAGTTTGTAACATCAAGTGTACTCGCTTCTAGCCACAAAGGCACTACAAATTATTATAGAATTACAAAGTGTACACAACATTGCACCTTACATGCCTGAGCATTCTTTTCTTGTGATATCAAATGCCTTGACTGAGCATTCTTTTATCAACTTGCTATACACTTGCTCTGCTTGAGGTTACTGTATAACTTGTGCTTTTTAATTTGGTCTGTTGTAAAAATAAATCTTTTGGGTCACAACTCTTCTTTTTAATCATTTACATGATTGGATTTCCTGGCCTAGATAACTAGTAAATGCCATGCCTTTTACAATCTGCATATGATGCAGTTCAGTTTATCTATCATGTGAGCCTTAGCCCTGCATAAATTGGATAGGCAAATGATAGGAGTTTTACTCTAGTGTTATAACTAGGAAAGACAACTGTTCTCGCTAGTTTGTTGAGTTTCACTTCAGCCTACACTAGGAGTGTTGGCTTGTTGCTAATGGGCGCTTTTTTTAATCAAATGCCATGATTATCTCTATTCAGCTATTTTCTTGCACTAGAATCATGCCAATGGACTTGTTGTACTGCTTTTCAGCCACTTGCTCTGTTGAGGCTACTATACATTGTGCCTTTTTTGTTATTTAGCTACATATGTAATGTAAAAAGAAAAGATCATTTGTAGTTCCTCATTATCCTTTTGATGCACCTCTGGCCTACATAACTAAGTGCCATCTCTTTGTGTTATCTATGTGAAAATAGCCTACATTTTCTCACAATTTTTGATGCAATCCTTAACAATATGATTCTCTATATATTTGCTATACCCTGCTGGGAATTTCATTCAAGTGTGATGACTAGGAAACACAACTATGCTACTTGTTGGAGTTTCAAATCAGACTACACTAGGAGTTTGTGTCCTTTAATTTGTAAATCTGCAGTTCTAGCCACATTTAGGATAAGTTGTTGTATATAATGTCATAAAGTTCAGCAAGAACAGGGCATCAATAGTGCTACTCTAGTATCTAGTTGGGGAGGGACAAATGGGCAGGGCATCACCGTGAGGATTAAGTCAAGCTTTTGTCAGTAATATATTGTATATCACTCCACAATGAAATACAAAGACATATTGATGTGCTTTGTAAAACTTGTTCATGTATTCGAACTACTAATGCCTTGTGATGCTCTCAATTACTTGTGATGCCTCCAATTACTTGTGATCACATTGAGAAAGACTTGTAAAGATGATGATCATCTTTACTGTAAAACAATTCTCAGAAACACGCCAAGAACTTTGCTAGTTTGCTGGGTTTTGTCTCCTAACCATCGTGTCGTGATGATTTTGCAGTACCCGAGAGGCCCTTGAGTTTGGTCGGAATGTTCATTAACTTCCTGCTCGCAATTAGGGACCAGTATTTCATGTCCTATTTTCAGCAAAGGTCATGCTGAAATTTTCCGTGAATTTTAGCATGACTTTGCTAAAAATAGGACATATGGGGTACTTGTGACTAATGCATGGGCCGGGTACTTGTGACTAATGATGAAAGCTTAGGCTTTTATGGTGCCTCGCATCAAAAAACCCTCAATGATAAAAGCTTAGCTTTTAGGATGCCTCGTGTCGACAAACCCTAAATGATGAGACCATGATCTTGTTCCTAGACAATAACCAACTTTTTGACAAAACTTTGTTCCTATTTAGAGAGAAACATGGCCAACAACGGCGAGGCCGGGGTTCAAGGCAAGGCATTCTGGAGCTGTCCCAGAGATGGAGGAACAACTCACTTGTATGAGGACGCCGCCTTTCCCACCGATCCCGAGACCACTGATGGTACCGCCGAGGATGACCTCTAATCGATGCCACCACCATCGATGGTGCCGCCGAGGATGCCACGATCGATGATGGTGGCGCACGCATTTATGGCAGCCAACCGAAGAGGCAACGGAAGGACCGGCGCTCGACTGCGTCTTCGCGACTCAAGGAGGAAGTTATCAAGTGGACTCCGACGGAATCCAACGGCGCTCGAACGAATAGTCAGGGGGTACTCGCTCACCGGGTGCATTCTCCGGAGCACCTCGCCTCGATCAACACCAAGAACCCGAGGCATCCCGACCGAGGGAATTTGCGCAACCTCCTCTTCACGGTCTGCACGAACGATACAAGTTCCCCGTTGAATTTGAAAACACAAGCCTCAAAGGGAATAAAGTGAATAATGCTGCCCTCACGAAGATGAGCAAGGCCCTGCCTACTTGGAAAAGCAATGTGAAGAGAATGATCGAGAAAGGTGAGAGTTATGAGAAGATCAAGGAGAAAAATCCTTCGATCACCGAAGATGACTACAACGACTTCAAGATCAATTGTTCGAGCACCGCAAACTCCCAATCAAGTCAGTGGGGGAAAGAAATGCGGGAGCTGAACTTAGGGGAACACACACTCGGTCCCGGCGGTTACAGAGTGGCGGAGCCTATATGGGACAAGGAGGAGGCGGACTGCGTCTAGCAAGGCCTACCGCCTCTTCGATAAACACGGTGACAAGCGCATCAGAACTTTGTCAGGCCCTGCACAAGAAGGACCCAAAACAAAGGAGCTTACCACGGATCCAAAGACCAGGGCGCTTGAGCTTGTTCTAGTAAGGAATACACCCCCGCGTAATTAGCTCCATATGGTTGCATTCTAATTAATGAAGCCAAATTTCTAAATGGTTCACATTCCTTCCGCAGCGATCGAAAGCAGAAGCTGGAGTCGACTAAGAGCAACCCTTGGGACACCACTCTAAATAGGGCGCTGAATGTAATGAAGAACACGGATAAGCTCTGAAGCCGATGTCACCGGTCGTGGTCGGGCAAAAGCTTGCTCGACAAAATGGTCGCCATACTATAACACCGGTGGGCTTAAAGGAGAAAAGACCAGCTCGGAAAGCCAAAGCCATGAGGTTCAAGAACTCAAGGCACAGTGTGGCGCGATTCCGGAGATTGTCCAAGAGAAAGTGCAACAACATCGGAGCAACGATCACCGCCATTGTGCTTCACTTTGATCGAGGGGTTGAGGCGGATTATGGCGGCGCCAAGTGGGCCGCCCCGATTCCTAGCTTCACGCCAGCGAACTCGCTGAACGCGATGGCGGGCTATTGGTGTCTTCGGCGGAGGCGGCATTGGTGTTCGACGCCGCACACGAGCTTAATGCACTCCGGTGTACGCCGCCGCCACCTCGCAGCAGAAGCGCCCCTCCGTCAATCGCAGACGCTTCCGCTGGCGGTGCCTCGACATTAGCCGAGCTCATCACGGTCATCACGTAATTAACTGTTCTCTCGCCGAGGACTTCATCTCTTGCTTTCGATCGGGCATCCCCGACGCCTACATGTTTTCGCAGGGCGCCGCCGACGTTCGCGGCACTCTCTCCGCACTTCGCGGAACAACGAAAGTTGGTCGATGTCGCCAAGGGCAAAATCGCTCAACCGGCAACCCCTTGTTCCACGGTACCCAGATGCCACCCAACTTGTTTAGGGTTCAACTCACCGGTGCTGCCAGCGGCGACGAAGTTGTTACCTCCGATTCGACTTCTTGGGCCGACGATGATGACGGATGACCCTCGCCGTCGGCCGAAGCTGCCCTCGCTTTGGCCGAAGAGCCAGATTCGCTTGGGGGCGGGGACACCACCTCAAAGACAACACCGCCAGCCGTAAGCGGCGCTAAGTCGGCCCCATGGCAAGACCGCCGCAACGGTGCTTGGACATCCCTATGCCATCGATCCAAACATGCATATGGCATGATCGTAACGACGACAACGACGATACATTTGGCAACGCCGATCGGCATTTTGCCGATCATGGGTACGGTGGCGATTTCATGGGGCCTCCTTCTCAAGAACCCAACCCAACAAAAGACGCGCGCGATCTAGCTGGTACCGCTGGAGAAGCTGGTTGCACAAAGCCGCCGGCTGCTCGCCTCTCGGGAGACGCCCACCGCCGACTTCACCGAGCCTCAAATAGGCGAGGTGCGTAAATATTATCAGCCCCAACACACTCAAGAAGGCGGTTCGTGAGCGAACTCGGTCCCATTACAGAGAAGAAGAAGGCACGCAAAATAAAGACTAACAAGGGTGCGGGCCAGCCGCACCGAGTAACATCCGCGTCAGACGGGCCACCTTCACCTGATGATATCTCGAGGAGGGGGCATGTGGCGGGTAGGGCGGCGCTACCGACAAATATGCTCACGTCTGCAACCGGGTGCTATGCGGAGTCTACATGACAGTCTTCTCTTTTGGAGAAGCGGCGCCTCGTGAGAGAAGGATGTGGCATACCCGGTTTTCACGGCCAAGGTGTGCGAGGGCAAGGGCTTTGTGGATAACTCCATCGGGCGTGACGATCGCCCCGCGGTTTGATGACATCCACGCTTATGTTGAACCTTCATCCGCTGCACTACACCTTCGTTCGCTATTTTCACGAGTATGGAGATGCCGATCATTCGCGACAAGACCCCGGACATCGTGGATAGTCGACCCTTCTACATATGCGCGGCAAGATCTTGGGCAGCTACTGGGACCGCAAGTCGCGAAGTTCTTACTCAAGGCGCTATTCTCGGCAAACCAAGATAAGGATAACTTCTCGTGCCTTACTTTCCCGAGTAAGTCCTCCCTCAACCGGCTGTAATATATGAATTCTTAGATTTCGATCGCTTTTTCTTTAACATTCTGTATTTTCTGCAGTGACACACATTGCACGCCATCCTCCTAAGCCCCAAATATTCCATGGCCACGATTTAATCCGGACCGTCACCAAACGA
>JAHIAM010014466.1:0-20279 GCA_021605205.1 Aegilops longissima | reverse complement strand
TGTTAAGGAACCCGAGTGTTGGTTCTCGTTCTCGGTTAAATAACCCAAGGCAAAATTTATTTTTTTAATTTCCCTTTTCAAATCGCTTAATTATATGGGAATAATTTATTAAGGAAATAAGACTGGTTGGATACTTAAAAATTTAGAAGTTATTACAGCCGGACAACAGAGGTTGGTTTTCCCAGGGCCTTTTGGATTGTTAAATTGAAATAATCCACAAATTAATAAAAGAAGGCAAGGCCCAATTCTGGGAAGTTCATGCTCTTTTTAATTTCGTAACTTTTTCCTTGACCTTGAGGTTTCCAATTACCACCAGAAAAGGCATCAAATTTGTTAAAGAATGGGGATATAAAGGTTTGACAAGGTTCCCAAATGCCCTCCGGGTTGAAAGGAGGTTTGAGAAAGGAGGGGATTGGGCCCCTGAACTCACCAAAGGAAAGGAAAGGGGTTGGATCACGGAGGAGGGGAAGGAAAGGGCCCAGGGAAAAAGTTTTATTTATTTCCTTTTCCGATAAATGTTTATTTCCTAGAATTGAAAACCTCCCTTACCAGGGAATTTGAAAAAGTGAAGGTTGCCCATTTGCCTAAGCTTGCAAAATGGTTAGCCTCCTGAAAAGGGGTTGTTTGAAACGGTAATCGGAATGAACGGGTTCATGGAACCCATTCCTTCTTCCAGATGGCTTAGTTGGGTTAAGCTTTCCAGGTCATTTGAAATGGTTTGGTCCGGCCACCGGGCCTTTGGTCTCCAAACTTCCCGAACTTTTGGAGTCTTCATTGGTTCCTACTTGTTGGGGCTTTCTTTTTTTCCTCCTTTGTTTGGAATACCAAGGCCTGGAAACCCAAATTCCCATTAAAGCCCGATTGCCTGGTTGTTGTGGTGTTTAAAGAGTTAAAAATCCCTAGAACAATTAAATTAGGTTATTATTAAATTTCCTTGGAAAGTAAATCCATTACCAAAGGCAAATTTGTTATTTGAATAAAACTTGAAATTGTGGAACCAATAGAAACCACCAGGTTCCCTTAAGGTTATTGACCTAGTTCGGTTGTCAACATGGTTCCTTCCAACCTGGGCCCATTGGTTTCAATTGATTGGGATTAATTTAGTAAATTTGATGTAAGGACAAGCCCAATATAACAGACAAAGGATCTAAATTCGAGCTAAAGTTTTTAATTGTGGTTTTTTCCAGGAAATTGAAGTTTGGGAAAACTCCCGGATTACCGAAGGGAAGTTTGGGCCATTAAAGAAAAGAAGGGTGCAAAAGGTGGGCCCTCCAGGGGATCCCGAAAGGGGGTCCCCTTTTCCCTTCCTTTCCTTTTCCCTTCCGTAAACAGGAAAGGGGTATTCTCGGGGGCCCCTCCGGTGGCCTCTAAGGCTGGCCGGGTTTGTCCTTTATTTGGAAGGGGGGCCCCTAGAACAAAAAAGTTATTAATTTCTTTATCCTGTAAATTTTATTATTAGAAGGAAGGAATTAACCGAAACATAAATACCATGGTGTGAAATTTCCCAAACGTTTGTACAGTATGCCTCACTTGAACAGCGTTAATCCAAAGGGTTATGGTTTCCAAACCATAACAAGGAATTGTTGTTTGGGTTAACAAGGGCACATCATTTGTTGAATGATCCCTGGTTTGCATGAAAATTTTGTTAGCTTAACAGGGATCCGGCCTTGGTTTTAATGCCTTTCTTCATGAACCCAAATGGGCCCGTAACTATAAATGCAACTTTGGTTAACGGAGGAAAACCCGGACTTACCCAAACGCCACCAACGGTTTAACCGGGTGAATTTTAAAGGGATCCGGTGTTCCCTTACTTTGTTGGTTGGCATGGTTTGAGAATTAAAGGTTTTTGCCTCCGGGTTTTGTCGGGAAGAAGGTTCTTCTAGGGCCCGGTAAACCACAAAACCTTGAACAACAAATAAAGAGTTAACTTGGAGGATGTTGTATTGAAGGTAAAGAGGACTTTTTTAATTGATTAAATAGGTTTTGTAACCAAGATCCAATCCGGGGAAAGGTTTCCATTGATGAAAAGGAACCCGTAATTTGTTTCTTTACCATAAAGGGTCTTCGAAGAAAATGGTAGGAAACCATTAATGGAGATCCAAGGTTCCGCTTAATTGGTTATTGACCGAGAAGTTCCAAAGGTATGTCCTACATATTCCAAGTTAGGGTTTCCTTTGCACCTTGTTTAATTGACGGCTTATTAAATGATTTTTATGTATTTTGATAATCAAAAGTTCGGGTCCCCAGTGATACGGGGAATGCCAAGTCCTCAAAGGGTCAAGCCATTTAAAGATTAAATTATATTGAAGGTTAAATATTCTAACACCGGAAACCGAAGGTTTCCAAGAAAATGGATGCCAAAGGGTTACCTTTGAAAACCCCCCCGGGAAGGTTATGGGTTTATTGGGCCAAAGGGAGAGAGAAGGGGGCAATAAAGGTTTTGGCCCCCTTTTCCATGGGAAAGTCCGAAACTTGGACCAGAGGGGGGGCGAGTCTCCCTTCCCCTCTCCCTCCCTCCTTCCTTCCCCTCCTTCCCAGGTAGGATTAGGAAAGGAGTCCCACCTACCAGAGAGGACTCTTCCCTTGCGCGCCAGGCTGAGCCTCGTTTTGAGACGGGTGGCACTTGACATTGTTGATCTGATCGTTTGTCGCAGGCGGTGCTTCTCCACCATATTCCACCTCGTCAGCCACGCTGCCGCGCGACGGTCTCTCGACGCCAGCCAGACCTATTGATTGCATGATGTTTGTCTTTTATGTCTTTATCTGTTTTGACTGGATCTCCCCGTTTACGGTTGAACACGCCATACTCAAAATGTCCGGGTATAACAATCACTTAATTCAAGCGGTTAATCTTCCGGATGATAGTGTCATTGATGAAATTTCAATCACGCCACCAAGCTACAAGGCTTTGTGATGAACTATAATATGCAAGGGTTGACTAAGACAATTCCGAGCTCTTCGCAATGCTAAAAGCCATGGAGGTAGAAATCAAGAAAGAGCATCAAGTGTTGATGGTCAACAAGACCACTAGTTTCAAGAAAAGGGCAAAGGGAAGAAGAAGGGAACTTCAAAAGGAACAGCAAGAAAGTTGTTGATCAGAAGAAACCAAGTCTGGACCTAAGCACTAAATCGAGTTTTTACCGCAAGCGGATCGACACCGAAGCGGAACTGCCCCAAGTATTTGGCGGATAAGAAGGATGGCAAGGTGAACAAAGGTATATGTGATATACATGTTATTGATGTGTACCTTACTAGAGCTGTAGTAGTACTGGTATTTGATATCTGGTTCGCATATAATATTTGCAACTCAAACAGGAACTACTGATTAGCTTAACATCGGCAAAGGACGAGGTGATTTATGCTGGGAAATGGTTCCAAAGTCGATGTGATCGCAGTCGGCACGCTACCTCTACATCTACCTTCGGGATTAGTTTTAGACCTAAATAATTGTTATTTGGTGCCAGCGTTGAGCATGAACATTATATCTGGATCTTGTTTGATGCGTAGACGGTTATTCATTTAAATCGAGAATAATGGTTGTTCTATTTATATGAGTAATATCTTTTATGGTCATGCACCCTTGAAGAATGGTCTATTTTAATGAATCTCGATAGTAGTGATACACATATTCATAATGTTGAAACCAAAAGATGCAGAGTTGATAATGATAGTGCAACTTATTTGTGGCACTGCTGCTAGGTCATATCGGTAAAACGATGAAGAAACTCCATATCGATGGACTTTTGGAATCACTTGATTATGAATCACTTGGTACTTGCGAACCGCGGCCTCATGGGCAAGATGACTAAAACACCGTTCTCCTAACTATGGAGAGAGCAACAGATTTGTTGGAAATCATACATACGGATGTATGTGGTCCAATGAATGTTGAGGCTCGTGGTGGATATCAAGTATTTTCTCACCTTCACAGATGATTTGAGCAGATATGGGTATATCTACTTAATGAAACATAAGTCTGAAACATTTGAAAAGTTCAAAGAATTTCAGAGTGAAGTGGAAAATCATCGTGAATAAGAAAATAAAGTTTCTACGATCTGATCGTGGAGGAGAATATTTGAGTTACGAGTTTGGTCTACATTTGAAACAAAGCGGAATAGTTTCGCAACTCACGCCACCCGAACACCACAGCGCGAATGGTGTGTCCGAACGTCAGAATCGTGATTTTACTGGATATGGTGCGATCTATGATGTCTCTTTTCAGATTTACCGCTATCGCTTTGGGGTTATGCTCTAGAGACGGCCATTCACGTTAAATAGGACACCGTCAAAATCCGCTGAGACGACGCTTATGAACTATGGTTTGGCAAGAAACCAAAGTTGTCGTTTCGAAAGTTTGGGGTCATGCGATGCTTATGTGAAGAAACTTCAACCTGATAAGCTTGAACCCAAATCGGAAAATGTGTCTTCATAGGATACCCAAAGGAGATAATGTTGGGTACACCTTCTATCACAGATCCGAAGGCAAGACATTCGTTGTTAAAATGGATCCTTTCTAGAGAAGGAGTTTCTCTCAAAGAAGTGAGTGGGAGGAAAGTAGAACTTGATGAGGTAATAGTACCAGCTCCTTATTGAAAGTAGTTCAATCACAAGAAATCAGTTCCTCGTGACACCTACACCAATTAGTGAGGAAGATAATGATGATGATCATGAAACTTCAGATCAAGTTGTCACTGAACCTCTGAGGTCAACTAGAGTAAAATACGCACTGAGTGGTACGGTAATCCTATTCTCGAAGTCATGTTACTAGACCATGATGAACCTACAAACTATGAAGAAGCGATGGTGAGCCCAGATTCAAAAAATGGCTTGAAGCCATGAAATCTGAGATGGGATCCATGTATGAGAACAAAGTATGGACTTTGGTTGACTTGCTCGATGATCGGCAAGCTATTGAGAATAAATGGATCTTTAAGAAGAAGACCGACGCCGATGGTAATGTAACTGTTTACAAAGCTCGACTTGTTGCAAAAGGTTTTCGACAAGTTCAAGGGGTTGACTACGATGAGACTTTTCACCAGTAGCGATGCTTAAGTCCGTCTCGAATCATGTTAGCAATTGCCGATTTTATGATTATGAAATTTGGCAAATGGATGTAAAACTGCATTCTTGAATGGATTTCTAGAAGAAGAGTTGTATATGATGCAACCAGAAGGTTTTGTTGATCCAAAGGTAACAAAGTGCAGCTCCAACGATCAATTTATGGTCTCGTGCAAGCTCGGAGTTAATAAACGCTTGATAGTGTGATCAAAGATATGGTTTTATATGACTTTGGAGAAGCCCGACAAGAAAGTGAGTGGGAGCTCCGTAGCATTTCATATTATATGTGACGACATATTGTTGATTGAAATGATATAGAATTTCGGATAGTAAAAGGATACTTGAATAAAAGTTTTCAATGAAAGACCCGGTGAAGCTGCTTACATATTGGGCATCAAGCATCTATAGAGATAGATCAAGACGCTTAATTGGACTTTCTGTAAAGCACATACCTTGACAAAGTTTTGAAAAAGTTCAAAATGGATCGTGCAAAGAAAGGTTTTTTCCTTTGTGGGTTATGGGAAGGTGGGAGATTGAGTCAGTACTCAATGCCCACCACAAGAAGTAGGTTAGAGAGAAAATGAAAGATGTCCCTATGCTTTCAGCCATAGGCTCTATCATGTATGTAATACCGTCAGTGCCAGACCGATGTGTGCTTAATGTAAGTTTCACAGGAAGAAAATTAAAGTAATCCAGAGAGGATCAACGGACAGCGGTCAAGAACATCTCGAATACCGAAAAAGGACTAAGGATATGTTTCTCGATAAGCGGAGGTGACAAAGAGCTCAGTCGAAATGGTTACGCCGATGCAAGTTTTGACACTGATCCGGACGATACTAAATCGCAAACCGATACGTGTTTTCATTAAACGGTGGAGCTGTCGCATTGGTGCAGTGCAAAATAAAAGCCGTATGGGATCTATATGTGAAGTGGGGTACATAGCTGCTTTCGAAGCAGCAAATGAAGGAGTCTGGATGAAAGAGTTCATCACCATCTAGGTGTCATACGAGCATCGAATTAATGAAGATCTTCCGGGTGATAATACTGCAATTGCCTTGGCAAAGGAATCCAGATTTCACAAGAGGACCAAGCATATCAAGAGACGCTCTAATTCCATTCGGGACCAAGTCCAAGTGGGAGACATAGAGATTTTCAAAATATACATGGATCTCAATGTTGCGCATTCATTGACTGCTTCTCTTCCACGAAAGCAAAACATGATCAGCACCAAGACTCCATGGGTGTAAGGATCTATTACTGTGTAATCTAGATTATTGATTTAGTGCAAGTGGGAGATCAAGGAAATATGCCCTAGAGGCAATAATAAAGTTATTATTTATTTCCATATCATGATAAATGTTTATTATTCATGCTAGAATTGTATTAACCGAAACATAATACATGTGTGAATATATAGACAAATGCGATGTCACTAGTATGCCTCTACTTGACTAGCTTGTTAATCAAAGATGGGTTAGTGTTTCCCAACCATGGACAAGGAGTTGTTATTTGATTAACAAGGTCACATCATTAGTTGAATGATCTGATTGATATGACCCATTCCGTTAGCTTAACACTTGATCGCTTAGTATGTTAATGCTTTCATGACCTATACATGTTCCTCGTGAATTCATGAGATTATGCAACTCCTGCTTACTTTGAGGAACACTTTGGTACTACCAAACGTCACAACGAATCGGGTGATTATAAAGGAGTACTTACAAGTGTCTCCAAAGGTACTTGTTGGGTTGGCGTATTCTTTAGATTAGGGTTTTGTTACTCCGATTGCCGGGAGAGGTATCTAGGCCTTCTCGGTAATACACATCACATAAAGCCTTGCAAGCATTGTAACTCAAAGAGTTAGTTGTGAGATGATGTATTACTTGAACGAGTAAAGAGACTTTCTCGGTAGCGAGATTAAACTAGGTATTGGATACCCCACGATCAATCTCGGAAAGTAACATACCGATGACAAAGGAACAACGATGTTGTTAAGCGGTTTGACCGATAAAGATCTTCAGAGAATATGTAGGAACCAATATGAGCATCCGTGTTCCGGGCTATGGTTATTGACCGAGAATGTGTTCTAGGTCATGTCTACATAGTTCTCGAACCGAAGGGTCCGCAGACGCTTAAGGTTTCAATGACTAGGCATTATGAGTTTATGTATTTTGATGTATCAAGGAGTTCGGAGTCCTTGATGTGATCACGGACATGACGAGGAGTCTCAAATGGTCGAGACATAAAGATTGATATATTGATGGTTATATTTGATTACTGGAAAGGTTCCTAAGTTTCCGAGAAAACCGGAGTGCCGAGGGGTTACCGAACCCCCTCAAGTTATAGCCTTATTGGGCCAAGAGGGAGAGAGAGGGCTGCACCAGAGGTAGTGCTCTCTCTCCATGGGGAGTCCGACTGGATTAGGGGAGGGGGGGGCGAGTTCCCCCTTTCTCTCCCTCTCCCTCTCTCTCTTTCTTCCCCTTCCCTCCTAGTAGGGATTAGGAAAGGGAGTCCTACTCCCACTAGGAGGAGGACTCCCTCCTTTGGTGCCCCCCAGGGCCAGCTGGCCGGCCTCCCTTGCTCCTTTATATAACGGGCGGGGGCACCCTAGAACACACAAGTTGATCTACGGATCGCTTCCTTAGCTGCAGCGTGTGCCCCTCCACCATATTCCACCTCGGCCATATTGTAGCGGTGTTTAGGCGCTCCCCGCGACGCAGAATGATCAAGATCACCACCGATTGTCAGGCCGATTTTAACCTTCCCCACGCTTTGGCCGGATCGGAGCTCGGGATCGCTAACGAGCTGAACGTGCTAAGAACCCTGAGGTGCCGGAGTAGTGCGTGCTTGGATCGGTCGGATCGTGAAGACGCACGTATCACATCAACCGCGGCATTATATAACGCCTGGCCGGGTCCACGAGGGGTCGTGACCGACACTCTCCCTCTCGCGCCATCACCATGGTCTCATGCGATCAGAGAAAATTTTGAAATTACTACGCTTCCCAACAATGCAAGTTACTTTAACGAGTAAAGAGACTTCTGAAACAGGATTGAACACAGTATCGGGATACCGACGCATCGAATCTCGCCAAGTACAATACCGCTTGTGACAAAGGGACCTGTTGTAATGGATCGATTGAGTCCTTGGATATCGTGTTGGGGAACGAGTAATTTCAAAAATTTCCTACGATCACGCAAGACCATGGTGATGGCATAGCAACGAGAGGGAGAGGTCCGCCCACGCACTGTGAGACCGAAAGCGAAGCGCTATAACAACGCTGTTGATGTAGTCGACGCCTTCACGATCCGACCGATCCAAGCACCGAACGACGGCACCTCCGAAGTTCTGCACACGCTCAGCTCGATGACGATCCCCGACCGATCCAGAAAGTGTCGGGATGAGTTCCACAAGACGACGGCGCAGGACGATGTTGATGCTCCACTCGACGCAGGGCTTCGCTTAAGCTCCGCGACGATATGACTTCTCCGCGCAGGCTTCACTTAAGCTCCGCGACGATATGACCAAGTGGAATATGGTGGAAGGGGCACCGACACGGCTAAGGAAAGATCCGAGATCAACTTGTGTGTCATGGGGTGCCCCTGCCTCAGATATAAAGGAGCCAAGGGGAGGTGGCCGCCCAAGGGGAGGCGACTAAGGAGTCCTACTCCTCCGGAGTAGGATTCCCTCCAATCCTAGTTGGATTAGGATTCCTGAGGGGAAAGAGAGAGAGGGGGCCGCCCACCTTCCTAGTCCTAATAGGACTAGGGAAGGGGGCGCGCCACCTAGGGCTGGCCCTTTCTCTTTTCCCTCCAAGGCCCACTATGGCCCATGTAGTTCCCGGGGTTCCGTAACCTCCTGCATCTAAGAATTCTCGATTTCACTTAACACTTCCGATGTCCAAATGTAGGCTTCCAATATATCAATCTTTATGTCTCGACCATTTCGAGACTCCTCGTCATGTCCGTGATCACATCCGGACTCAACAACCTTCGTGCATCAATACTTATAAACTCATAATGAACTGTCATCGAAACGTTGCGCAAGGACCCTACGGGTTCGAGAACTATGTAGACATGACCTAGAACCATTCTCGTCAATAACCAATAGCGGAACCTGATGCCCATATTGGTTCCTACATATTCTACGAAGATCTTTATCGGTCAAACCGCATAACGACATACGTTGTTCCTTTGTCATCGGTATAAATATTTACCCGAGATTCGATCGCCGGTATCCAATACCTAGTTCAATCTCGCATCGTAAGTCTCTTTACTCGCTCCAGAATACATCATCTCACAACTAACTCATTAGTTGTAATGCTTGCAAGGCTTAAGTGATGTGTATTACCGAGAAGGCCTAGAGATACCTCTCCGACAATCGGAGGACAAAACCTAATCTCAAATACGCCAACCCAACAAGTACCTTTGGAGACACCTGTAGTACTTCTTTATAATCACCCAGCTACGCCAGACGCTTGGTAGTACCCAAAGTGTTCCTCCGTAAACGGAGTTGCATAATCTCATAGTTATAGGAACATGTATGGGTCATGAAGAAAGCATTAACATACTAAACGATCAAGTGTTAAGCTAACGGAATGGGTCATGTCAATCAGATCATTCAACTAATGATGTGACCTTGTTAATCAAATAACAACTCCTTGTTCATGGTTAGGAAACATAACCATCTTTGATTAACAAGCTAGTCAAGTAGAGGCATACTAGTGACATATCTGCTTGTCTATGTATTCACACATGTATTATGTTTCCGTTAATACAATTCTAGCATGAATAATAAACATTTATCATGATATAAGGAAATAAATAATAACTTTATTATTGCCTCTAGGGCATATTTCCTTCAGCCTCCCACTTGCACTAGAGTCAATAATCTAGATTACAAAGTAATGATCCTAACACCCATGGAGTCTTGGTGCTGATCATGTTTTGCTCGTGGAAGAGGCTTAGTCAACGGTCCGCAACATTCAGATCCGTATGTATTTTGCAAATCTCTATGTCTCCCACTTGGACTTGGTCCCAATGGAATTGAAGCGCCTCTTGATATGCTTGGTCCTCTTGTGAAATCTGGATTCCTTTGCCAAGGCAATTGCACCAAGATTGTCACAGTAAGATCTTCATCGGTCCCGATGCACTAGGTATGACACCTAGATCGAAATGAACTCTTTCATCCGCATTCTTCATTTGCTGCTTCAAGCAGCTATGTACTCCGCTTCACATGTAGATCCCGCCACGACGCTTTGTTTAGAACTGCACCAACCGACAGCTCCACCGCTTAATAAAAACACGATCCGGTTTGCGATTTAGAATCGTCCGGATCAGTGTCAAAGCTTGCATCGACGTAACCATTTACGACTAGCTCTTTGTCACCTCCATATACGAGAAACATATCCTTAGTCCTTTTCGTATTTCAGATGTTCTTGACCGCTGTCCAAAGGATCCACCTCGATTACTTTGGTACCTTCCCGCCAAGCTTACAGCTAAGCATACGCCAGTCTGGTACACAAGATTGCATACATGATAGAGCCTATGGTGAAGCATAGGAACATCTTTCATTTTCTCTATCTTCTCTGTGGTCGGGCATTGAGTCCGACTCAATCTTACACCTTGTAATACAGTAAAAACCTTTCTTTGCCTCGATCCATTTTGAACTTTTTCAAAACTTTATCAAGGTATGTGCTTTGTGAAAGTCCAATTGCTGCCTTGATCTATCTCTATAGATCTTGATGCCCAATATGTAAGCAGCTTCACCGAGGTCTTTCATTGAAAAACTTTTATTCAAGTATCCTTTATGCTATCCAGAAATTCTATATCATTTCCAATCAATAATATGTCGCCCACATATAATATTAGAAATGCTACAGAGCTCCCACTCACTTTCTTGTAAATACAAAGCTTCTCCAAAAGTCTCAGATAAACCCATATGCTTTGATCACACTATCAAAGCGCTTATTCCAACTCCGAGAGGCTTGCACTGCACTATAAATTGATCGCTGAGCTTGCACACTTTGTTAGTACCCTTTGATCGACAAAACCTTCTGTTGCATCATATACAACTCTTCTTCTAGAAATCCATTCAAGAATGCAGTTTTACATCCATTTGCCAAATTTCATAATCATAAAATGCGCAATTGCTAACATGATTCGGACAGACTTAAGCATCGCCACGGGTGAGAAAGTCTCATCGTAGTCAACCCTTGAACTTGTCGAAACCTTTCGCAACAAGTCGAGCTTTGTAGACAGCTATATTACCATCGCGCACCTTCTTCTTAAAGATCCATTTATTTTCAATGGCTTGCCGATCATCGGGCAAGTCAACCAAAGTCCATACTTTGTTCTCATACATGGATCCCATCTCAGATTTCATGGCTTCCAGCCATTTTATGAATCTGGCTCACCATCGCTTCTTCATAGTTTGTAGGTTCGCCATGGTCAAGTAACATGACTTCCGTAATAAGATTACCGCATCACTGTGCGATTTTACTCGTTGACCCACGAGGTTCAGAGTAACTTGATCTCAAGCTTCATGATCATCATCATTAGTTTCTCACTAATTGGTGTAGTTGTCACAGAACCATTTCTTGTGATGAACTACTTTCCAATAAGGGAGCAGATACAGCTTATCTCATCAAGTTCTACTTTCCTCCCACTCACTTCTTTCGAGAGAAACTCTTTCTAGAAAGGATCCGAATTTAGCAACGAAAATCTTGCCTTCAGATCTGTGATAGAAGGTGTACCCAACAGCCTCCTTTGGGTATCCTATGAAGACACATTTTTCCGATTTGGGTTCGAGCTTATCCGGTTGAAGTTTCTTTACATAAGCATCGCAGCCCCAAACTTTAAGAAACGACAACTTTGGTTTCTTGCCAAACCACAGTTCATAAGGCGCCGCCTCAACGGATTTTGACGGTGTCCTATTTAACGTGAATGCGCCGCCTCTAAAGCATAACCCCAAAACGATAGCGTAAATCGAAATAGACATCATAGATCGCACCATATCTAGTAAAGTACGACACGACGCTCGACACACCATTTCTCCGTGGTGTTCCGTATGGAGTTGCAAACTATTCCACATTGTTTCAAATGTAAACCAAACTCAGAACTCAAATATTCTCCTCCACGATCAGATCGAGAAACTTTATTTTCTTGTTACGATGATTTTCCACTTCACTCTGAAATTCTTTGAACTTTTCAAATGTTTCAGATTTGTGTTTCATTAAGTAGATATACCCATATCTGCTCAAATCATCTGTGAAGGTGAGAAAATAACGATACCCGCCACAAGGCCTCAACATTCATTGGACCACAAACATCAGATGTATGATTTCCAACAAATCAGTTGCTCGCCCATAGTTCCGAGAACGGCGTTTTGGTCATCTTGCCCATGAGGCACGGTTCGCAAGTACCAAGTGATTCATAATCAAGTGATTCCGTAAGCCCATCAAGATGGAGTTTCTTCATGCGCTTTTACAATCGATATGACCTAAACGGCAAGCCACAAATAAGTTGCACTATCATTATCAACTCTGCATCTTTTGGCTTCAACATTATGAATATGTGTATCACTACCGTCGAGATTCAACAAGAATAGACCATTCTTCAAGGGTGCATGACCATAAAAGATATTACTCATATAAATAGAACAACCATTATTCTCTCGATTTAATGAATAACCGCCTCGCATTAAACAAGATCCAGATATAATGTTCATGCTCAACGCCGCACCAAATAACAATTATTTAGGTCTAAAACTAATCCCAAGGTAGATGTAGAGGTAGCGTCATCGCGATCACATTGACTTTGGAACCATTTCCCACGCCAAGATCGTCACCTCGCCCTTTGCCAGGTTTCGCCTATTCCAGAGTCCCTGCTTCGAGTTGCAAATATTAGCAATGTAACCAGATCAAATACCCAAAAGCTACTACGAGCTCTAGTAAGGTACACATCAATAACATGTATATCACATATACCTTTGTTCACCTTGCCATCCTTTTTATCCGCCAAATACTTGGGGCAGTTCCGCTCCAAAGGTCCACCGCTTGCAAGAAAACACTCGCCAGTGCTTAGGTCCAGACTTGGTTTTTTCTCTTGATCAGCAACTTTCTTGCTGTTCTTTTGAAGTTTCCTTCTTCTTCCTTTGCCCTTTTCTTGAAACTAGTGGTCTTGTTGACCATCAACACTTGATGCTCTTTCTTGATTTCTACTCCGCTGCTTTTAGCATCGCCAAGAGCTCAGAATTGTCTTAGTCATCCCTTGCATATTATAGTTCATCACGAAGCTCTTGTAGCTTGGTGGCAGTGATTGGAGAATTCTCAATGACACTATCATCCGGAAGATTAACTCCCAGCTGAATTAAGTGATTGTTATACCCGCACATTTTGAGTATGTGCTCACCGATGTAACTATTCTCCTCCATCTTGCAGCTATAGAACTTATTGAGACTTCATATCTCTCAATCCGCATTTGCTTGAAATATTAACTTCAACTCCTGAACATCTCATATGCTCCATGACGCTCAAAACGCCGTTGAAGACCCGGTTCTAAGCCGTAAAGCATGGCACATCGAACTATTGAGTAGTCATCACTTTGCTTTGCCGACGCTCACAACTTCGCTCAAGATTCGCAGCAGTTCGCTACCCAATGGTGCTTCCAGACGTAATTTTTCTCGGCAGCAATGAGGATAATCCTCGTTACGGACCCAGTCCGTAATTGCTACCATCATCTTTCAACTTTGCTTTCTCAAGGAACGATTAAAATTCAACGGAACAACAAAGACGAGCCATCTATCTACAAAGAAACATAGACAAGCAAAATACTATCAGTACTAAGTTCATGATAAATTTAAGTTCAATTAATCATATTAAAAACTCCCACTTAGACGACATCTCTAGTCATCTAAGTGATCACGTGATCCAAATCAACTAAACCATGTCCCATCATCACGTGAGACGGAGTAGTTTCAATGGTGAACATCACTATGTTGATCATATTCACTATATGATTCACGCCGACCTTTCGGTCTCCGTGTTCCGAGGCCATATCTGTTATATGCTAGGCTCGCCAAGTTTAACCTGAGTATTCCGCTGCAGTAACTGTTTTGCACCCGCTGTAGATGGACGAGAACTTATCACACCCGATCATCACGCGGTGTCCGGGTACTACTTAACTTTGGCAACGGTGCATACTCAGGGAGAACACTTCTTGATAATTTTAGTGAGAGATCATCTTATAATGCTACCGCAATCAAAGCAAGATAAGATGCATAAAGGATAAACATCACATGCAATCAATATAAGTGATATGATATGGTCATCATCATCTTGTGCTTGTGATTCCATCGCCAAGCACCGCCATGATCACCATCGCCACCGCGCGACACCTTGATCTCCATCGTAGCATCGTTGTCGCCTCGCCAACTATTGCTTCTACGACTATCGCTACTCCTTAGTGATAAAGTAAAGCAATTACATGGCGCTTGCATTTCATACAATAAAGCGACAACCATATGGCTCGCCAGCCAGCCGATAACTCGTTACAAAACATGATCATCTCATACAATAAAATATAGCATCACGCCTTGACCATATCACATCACAACATGCCCTGCAAAACAAGTTAGACGCCCTCTACTTTGTTGTTGCAAGTTTTACGTGGCTGCTACGGGCTGAGCAAGAACCGCTTTACCTACGATCAAAACCACAACGATATTTGTCAAATAGACTCCGCTTTAACCTTCTCAAGGACCGGGCGAGCCACACTCGATTCAACTAAAGTGAGAGAGACAGACACCCGCCGTCACCTTTAAGCAACGAAAGTGCTCGGAGCGGTGAAACCAGTCTCGCAGAAGCGCACGCTGTAATGTCGGTCCGGCCGCTTCATCTCACAATACCGCTGAACCAAAGTATGACATGCTGGTAGGTAGTATGACTTGTATCGCCCACAACTCACTTGTGTTCTACTCGCATATGACATCAACGATAAAACCAGGCTCGATGCCATCGCTGGGGAACGAGTAATTTCAAAAATTTCCTACGATCACGCAAGACCATGGTGATGGCATAGCAACGAGAGGGAGAGGTCCGCCCACGCACTGTGAGACCGAAAGCGAAGCGCTATAACAACGCTGTTGATGTAGTCGACGCCTTCACGATCCGACCGATCCAAGCACCGAACGACGGCACCTCCGAAGTTCTCGCACACGCTCAGCTCGATGACGATCCCTGACCGATCCAGAAAGTGTCGGGATGAGTTCCACAAGACGACGGCGCAGGACGATGTTGATGCTCCACCGACGCAGGGCTTCGCTTAAGCTCCGCGACGATATGACTTCTCCGCGCAGGCTTCGCTTAAGCTCCGCGACGATATGACCAAGTGGAATATGGTGGAAGGGGCACCGACACGGCTAAGGAAAGATCCGAGATCAACTTGTGTGTCATGGGTGCCCCTGCCCCTCAGATATAAAGGAGCCAAGGGGAGGTGGCCGCCCAAGGGGGAGGCGACTAAGGAGTCCTACTCCTCCGGGAGTAGGATTCCCTCCAATCCTAGTTGGATTAGGATTCCCGGGGGAAGAGAGAGAGGGGGCTGCCCACCTTCCTAGTCCTAATAGGACTAGGGAAGGGGGCGCCCACCTAGGGCTGGCCCTTTCTCCTTTCCTCCAAGGCCCACTATGGCCCATGTAGTTCCCGGGGTTCCGAACCTCCCTGCATCCGAATTCTCGATTTCACTCGAACACTTCCGATGTCCAAATGTAGGCTTCCAATATATCAATCTTTATGTCTCGACCATTTCGAGACTCCTCGCCATGTCCGTGATCACATCCGGACTCAACAACCTTCGTGCATCAATACTTATAAACTCATAATGAACTCGTCATCAAACGTTGTTGCAAGGACCCTACGGGTTCGAGAACTATGTAGACATGACCTAGAACCATTCTCGTCAATAACCAATAGCGGAACCTGGATGCCCATATTGGTTCCTACATATTCTACGAAGATCTTTATCGGTCAAACCGCATAACGATATACGTTGT
Source organism: Aegilops longissima (assembly GCA_021605205.1). Lineage (NCBI taxonomy): Eukaryota > Viridiplantae > Streptophyta > Magnoliopsida > Poales > Poaceae > Aegilops > Aegilops longissima. The sequence goes on along the minus strand of JAHIAM010014466.1, from coordinate 4,172 downwards.
TCCTTTGTCATCGGTATGTTACTTACCCGAGATTCGATCGCCGGTATCCAATACCTAGTTCAATCTCGCACCGTAAGTCTCTTTACTCGCTCCGTAATACATCATCTCACAACTAACTCATTAGTTGTAATGCTTGCAAGGCTTAAGTGATGTGTATTACCGAGAAGGCCTAGAGATACCTCTCCGACAATCGGAGTGACAAAACCTAATCTCAAATACGCCAACCCAACAAGTACCTTTGGAGACACCTGTAGTACCTTTATAATCACCCAGCTTACGCCAGACGCTTGGTAGTACCCAAAGTGTTCCTCCGTAAACGGAGTTGCATAATCTCATAGTTATAGGAACATGTATGGGTCATGAAGAAAGCATTAACATACTAAACGATCAAGTGTTAAGCTAACGGAATGGGTCATGTCAATCAGATCATTCAACTAATGATGTGACCTTGTTAATCAAATAACAACTCCTTGTTCATGGTTAGGAAACATAACCATCTTTGATTAACAAGCTAGTCAAGTAGAGGCATACTAGTGACATACTGCTTGTCTATGTATTCACACATGTATTATGTTTCCGTTAATACAATTCTAGCATGAATAATAAACATTTATCATGATATAAGGAAATAAATAATAACTTTATTATTGCCTCTAGGGCATATTTCCTTCAGGAGGTGCCGCCCTGCTCGCACTAGGATCTCCGGTGATTTGGATCACGACGAAAGTACTACTTCTTCAACCCCGCTCTCATGAACGCTTCGCTTAGCGATCTACAAGGGTATGTAGATGCACTCTCCTTCCCTCGCTGCTAGTTTCTCCATAGATAGATCTTGGTGACATGAGGGAAAATTTTTTGATTTCGCCACGCTCCCCAATAGTGGCATCATGAGCTAGGTCTATTGCGAGATTCTTTGCACGTGTAGAACACAAAGTAGTTGTGGGCGTTGATTTTGTTCAATATGCTTACTGCTACTAGTCCAATCTTGTTTCGATTTCAGACAGGGATGAAGCGGCCCGACCGACCTTACACGCATTTCCACGTGAGACAAAGTTCCACCGAATCGACATGCACTTGGTGCATAAGGTGGCTAGCGGGTGCAGCCTCCCACTTTAGTCGGAACGGATTCGATGAAAAGGGTCCTTATGAAGGGTAAATAGCAATTGGCATATCACGCTGTGGTTTTATGAGGTAAGAAACGCTTTGCTAGAAACCCAAAGCAGCTATCAGAAACATGCAAACAACAATTAGAGGACGCCTAACTTGTTTTTGCAGGTATGCTATGTGATGTGATATGGCCAAGAAGAATGTGATGAATGATATGTGATGTATGAGATTGATCATGTTCTTGTAATAGGACTCACGACTTGCATGTCGATGAGTATGACAACCAAGTGTGAGCCATAGGAGTTGTCTTTATTTATTGTATGACCTGTAAGTCATTAAACAACGCCATGTAATTATTCTTTACTTTATTGCTAACCGCAGCCATAGTAGTAGAAGTAATAGTTGGCGAGACAACTTCATGAAGACACGATGATGGAGATCATGGTGTCATGCCGGTGACGATGATGATCATGGAGCCCTCAAGATGGAGATCAATGGAGCTATAAGATATTGGCCATATCATGTCACTACTATATAATTGCATGTGATGTTTATTATGTTTATGCATCTTGTTTACTTAGAACGACGGTAGTAAATAAGATGATCCCTCACAACAATTTCAAGAAGTGTTCTCTCTAACTGCAGGCACCGCTGCTAAAAAGTCGTCGTCTAAGCACCACGTGATGATCGGGTGTGATGGATTCTTACGCTCACATACAACGGTGTTGACGAGCCCAGCATGTATGCATACGGCTTCGAACACACGCAATACACTTAGGGTTAACTTGACGAGCCTAGCATGTACGCATACGGCCTCTAAACACAGAGACCGAAAGGTCGAGCATGAGTCGATGGTAGATACGATCAACATGAAGATGTTCACCGATGATGACTAGTCCGTCTCACGTGATGATCGGACACTATTAGTTGACTCGGATCATGTAATCACTTAGATGACCAGAGGGATGTCTATCTCGAGTGGGAGTTCATAAGATGAACTTAATTATCTTGGAACATAGTCAAAAGACCTTTTGCAAATTATGTCATAAGCTCGCGCTTTAGTTCCACTGCTTAGATATGTTCCTAGAGAAATATAGTTGAAAGTTGACAAGAGCGATTATGCGCATGTGAGAAAGCTTATGTCCTTAATGCATCGCTTCAAAGGTGTTGAACCTCAAACGTCAGTTCTGTGGATGTGTTGCGTAACATCGACATACACGCTTTGATAACTACTACGATAGTTCGCTTAAATGGTTTAGAGTAGAGGCACTAAAGACGCTTTTCTAAACATATAAGATGTTTCGAGGCTGAAATTGGGATTTCGTGTTTGTGCCCACGCCAAAAGGTATAAGACCTCCGACGCATTTTCTTAGCCTACAAACTAAGGGAGAAAAGCTCAATCGTTGAGCTTGTGCTCAGATTGTCTCGAGTGCAATGATCACTTGAATCGAGTGGGAGTTGATCTTCCAGTATGAGATAGTGATGTTTTTCCAAAGTCATTGCCACCAAGCTGCTAGAGCTTCGTGATGAACTATAACATATCAGGATAGATATGATGATCCTTGAGGTATTCACGACGTTTGACATCGCAAAAGTAGAAATCAAGAAGGAGCATCAATTGTTGATGGTTGGTGAAACCACTAGTTTCAAGAAGGGCAAGGGCAAGAAGGACACTTCATGAAACGCAAATCAGTTGTTGCTCCAAAGGAAGAAACCCAAGGTTGAACCCAAAACCGAGACTAAGTGCTTCGTAATAAGGGGAACAACCATCGGAGCAGAACCACCCTAGATACTTGGTAGATGAGAAGGTCGGCAAGGTCGATAGAAGTATATTTGATATACATTATGTTAATGTGTACTTTACTAGTACTCCTAGTAGCACCAGTGGTATTAGATACCGTTCGCTGCTAAGTGTTAGTAACTCAAATAAAAGCTACGGAATAAACGGAGACTAGCTAAAGGTGAGCCGAATGATATGTGTTGAAGTATTTCCAAGGTTGATGTGATCAAGCATCGCACGCCCCCTCTACCATCAAGATTGGAGTTAAGCCTAAAATTGTTATTTGGTGTTTATGCTGAGCATAGACATGATTGGATTATGTCTATCGCAATACGGTTATTCATCTAAGGAGAATAATGGTTACTCTATTTATTTGAATAATACCTTCAATGGTCTTGCACCTAAATAAATGGTTTATTGAATCTCGATCGTAGTAATACACATTTTCATGCCAAAAGTATAAGATAGTAATGATAGTACCACTTACTTGTGGCAATCGCCATATAAGTCATATTGGTGTAAAACGCATGAAGAAGCTCCATGTTGATGGATCTTTGACTCACTGCTTTGAAAAGTTTGAGACATGCTAACCATGTCTATTGGTGCATACGCATGAAGAAACTCCATGCAGATGGATCGCTTAGACTCACTTGATTTTGAATCACTTGAGATATGCAAATCATACCATATGGACAAGATGACTAAAAGCCTCGCTTTTAGTAAGATGGAACAAGATAGCAACTTGTTGGAAGTAACACATTTTGATGTGTGCAGTCCAATGAGTGCCGAGGCATGCAAAGGAATATCGCTATGTTCTTACTCACAGATGATTCGAGTAGATGTTGAGTATATTTACTTGATGAAACACAAGTCTGAATTATTGAATGGTTCAAGTAATTTCAGAGTGAAGTTTAAGATCTTCGTGACAAGAGGATAGAATGTCTATGATATGATCATAGAGATGAATATCTGAGTTACGAAGTTTTGGCACACAATTAAGACATTGTGCAAATTGTTTCACAATTAATACCGCTTCGAACACCATAGTGTGATGGTGTGCCCAACATCATAGTTGCACCTTATTGGATATGGTGCACTATGATGTCTCTTATCGAATTTCCACTATCATTCATGGGTTAGGCATTAGAGACAACCGCAGACTCACTTTTAATGGGGCACCACGTAATTCCGCTTGAGACGACACCGCTTGGAGAAACCTAAGTTGTCGCTTTCTTAAAAGTTTGGGGCTATGACGCTTATGTGAAAAAGTTTCAGTGTTGATAAG